>JAEQBH010008068.1:0-161802 GCA_016808115.1 Tetrastigma voinierianum
TGCCTTTATACAATGTCATGTGTAATGTAAAGATATTTATACATATACACTTTTCAAATCATTTTAAGCTTTCGGTTGTGATTTCACATATATTTATGGAGTCAACAGCATTCGATGGGTAGGGTTAATTGAATCTTTGTCTGTTGTCATTCGTAGCAATGTAATTTCACATTCAATATTACAATCTCATATATTATAGAAATCGGCGTGCGTGATTCGATGATGAATCACATCTGTTTGTCATTCGATAGCAATCATGAATTCGCATTGAATAAATACGGTTACCCTCGTAGCCAATTGGTGAAAGTGATCAGTCATGTTGGTCATTCAATAATAAATTTCAAATCAATTTACTTTCATGTAGTAAATTCACTTATAGTTCAAATACATGCACACATGCAGATATTTGACAAACATTTTGAATACTAATAATTCAAATCGATATATATATTTCACAAATAAAACTTGAAATGGGAATTGAGTCATAATGAATTAAGCCGTCGAGAGTGGCGGAGTCGTGTTTTTCATAGTTTCATTCTTATTTGAACCCCCATTAAACCTTTATTAGGGTCTCTAAACAATCGGTGTACGAATACGGGACTTAAAAGTGCATAACATGCAAAAATAGGGTTGTAGGAAGCAACGGTACTAGTACCACCTGAACCGGTACCTGTGCCGGTACCTATTTGCCCGATGGGTACCAGTACCACTTTGAGGTGATAGGCGCCTCTCTCTGCATAGTTGATGCGGTGCACACGCAGTACCCGTTACCATACATGGTTTTGCTGAAAATGTCGAGATTTTGGCGTTTCACACAATTTTCTTCCACCGGAAGCCTCATACAATTCATCCACCGTATCAAAATCCACCATGGAATCCGCGAAAAAACTCACATAAAAGTGGTTTAGAATCAATAGCTTCTTCCTCTTAGTTAAAGAGTACCCAAATCAAAATCATAAAAAGATGAAGTTAGGGTTACATTTCTTTGAATCTTGAATCTTCCCTTCCATGTTGCCCAGTGCTCTTAGAAAGCGAATGGGAAACAATCCACAAAATCCTCCTTCTAGCAAACTGGCTTTCTCCCTTTTCTCTCTTCTCTCCTAAACGTTGATTTGTCGTGGCTCAGCAGACCCTTTGGTCAACTAAATCCCCCTTTAAGTGTAAGGCCTTGTTTGGCCTACACACCCATTTTTCATTTCTCATTTTCTCCCTTTTTGGTCTTAAGTCACTTATTCTACCCAAGTGTAAAAAGGGCAAAAGAGGAAGAATTGTAAAATAAGGACCTAAAGGTCAAAAATAAATGAGTTTGTAGGTCTAAGTGTGAATACTGAAAATTGAAGTGTAATTAGAGAGATTTATGGGCTATATAGTGAATTGGGAGAACTTAACCCAAGAATGCATTTGTGTGGCCAAACAAGGCCTTATGTAGAATAAGTGACTTTTTTTTTTTTTTTTTTGGATAATTAAGAATTTATTTTGGAAATAGATTCGCTGGTATCCTTAAAAAAATCATTTAAATACATCAAAGCTTCCCCCAACCTAAATACATTCTTGGAGATGCTCTCCCAACTATATAACCTCGCTGATATTCAATTTTCGTATTCACACTTAGACCCCCAAACTCGTGATATGACAACAGGTCCTTATTTAATTCTTCTCTTTTGCCCTTTACTTGGAATGAAATATGGCAGCCTTATAATAGTTTGCATTTGGCTCTTAGCCATATGATCATTTATTAAATATTCATTTTAACAATTCAGAGGAAAATACGAGTTGGCTCAATTTATACACGAAATATATAATAATTTTTATTATAAAATTCTAGGATATTTTGAGAACTTTACCAAATCTTGCGAGTTAAACCTGTAAGACCAAATGATGTATGTATGTGAAATATGGTCGAGGGTAGATGTGGTAAATACTCAAAAATGATTTGAAACAAATGAGTAATAACTTTCAAAACTAAAATGAAGTACTACCAACTTTTCGGCCTTTATGAGTGCACACGGGTCATACAGGTAATAAAGTGGACTCCCAGGGAGTGCGGATATCGTACCCACAGTTGGAGGTTCTCTCTGGTGGAATTTGATCACCTCTCAATTACAGGGCTCTTGATATTTAGGCGATAAAATAGGATATGGAATAAAATCAATTTAGTGAAACAAAAAATTGATTTAAAACTAATCTAAAATCCTACCAAATAAACATTGCAATTACAAAGGTATGAAGAGAGGCACTAAGGATGAGGATAATTATTTGCAAATAGTTTGCATTTTCTTGAAAATATGACTTGTTGTGATTTGAATCTTTGGTTGTCGAGAGCAATGTAGTATAGCTTGGATTTTCACGGCCTTTATACATTTCACTATCTAACACACCATATTCATT
This sequence comes from Tetrastigma voinierianum, assembly GCA_016808115.1. Classification (NCBI taxonomy): domain Eukaryota; kingdom Viridiplantae; phylum Streptophyta; class Magnoliopsida; order Vitales; family Vitaceae; genus Tetrastigma; species Tetrastigma voinierianum. The sequence goes on from JAEQBH010008068.1 coordinate 2,389, forward strand.
TTCAGGAAAAATGGGTCTAAATAGCTACTTGTAAAATTTGGCCCTCTTTAAGATTTGATTGTTTTTCTTTTTCAATACTTCACAACCATTTCTTAAGATTGAAGAATTCTTGCCCCCATATGAAACGGGATAATGCAGGCCTACTCCAGTATAAGTGTTATCTCGTCCTTGAATCTAATAAAATTTTATAATATAAACTGTTAGATCTTTGCTAACACGGGATCAAGATCTTTCATCGGACTAAGGAAACCTCACGATCAACTAAATTGATGCATCATCTAATTAATCCTCACACCATCGATGAAGTGGTGATCTATCAAAGTAATTTTCAAAGTTCATTAGTTCAAGATATTAGTCAGCATTGATGAGAATCAGCCTGAAAAGGGTCAGTGATGCGAGGAGCTTACAGGAAGTTCATTAGGAATTCAATGCAATTATGGAAAGTTCGGATTAGGAAATTTGTGAAACCTTGGGAGGCAGAATATATTTCTATTTCCAAGTGTTTGAGTTTATTACTATTTTGAGTTGGAGTTGTTTTATTTTAAAAAGATTTATTCTCCAGTCAAGTAAGAAATTGCTTTATTTAATTTAGAAAGTGTGTTTCTTTAGGAAAATAGGAGTTTCTATTTTCTTTTAGAAAAGATTTGCTTGATTGGTGTTGATTCCTTCCCTTTGATTGGTGATAATTTGTTCTGATTCTTTCTTATTTGGGTAGGCTTTCAGTTTGGTCTTGATTTGTTCTTGATTCTTCTTATTTTGGAGGCCCAGTTGTTTCTGATTCTTCTTATTTGGGCTTGATTGTTCCCGATTTAACAGCGATTTTATTACTTAGTCTTTATCACAAAAGTTATCTAGTTTCTTTTAGCCTCCATGGATGTTTTTAGTATGTAGTGGTTTAGGAAAAAAATATGTTAGTTTCTTTTCTAGTTTTTGGCAAAATATTTAGTTTTTTCTTAGCCATTATTTTGGAGCTCATTGGACTTCTTTATCTTTACATTCTGCATTGCAGGTTATTGAGATGAAATGAATAATTGAAGGGAAAAAATAAAATCGAAAATTTGAAAGAATATAAAATGAATGAAAAAGGACAGAAAGGAAAGTGTGTTCTGTATTTTTTTAGCCATCATTTTCATCTCTCTTGTATTTTATTTATTATTTATATATTTATTATTTATCTATTTTATCTCTCCCTCTTTTATCCTCTTTTTTTTTTTTTTCATTTTCTTAACATTTACTTTTATTTTCTCTTTTTTTCTATTATTTTCATTTTCTTATTTTTTTTTATTTCTATTTATACTTTCTCATCTACTTTCTTTTCTATTTCATTTTATTTTTTAATTCTATCTTTATCTCTCTCTCATTTCTATTCTTGTTTTTCATTTCTTTTATAATAATCAATTATTTTATTTAATTTATTTTTCATTTCTTATCCTCATCATATTCTTATCATCTTCATCTTCTTTAACTCTCTTTTTTTATTAATCTGTAATGTGTAGATTGTAGGGATAACAAGCCTTTAAATAGGCCCAAAAATACGAAGAAAAAAAACTAAATATTTTGCCAAAAACTAGAAAAGAAACTAACATACTTTTCTAAACATTTATACTAAAAGCATCCATGGAAATGAAAAAAGGAAACTAGATAACTTTTGGACAAGACTTGGTAATAAAATCGAAGCATTAAATGAGAGTGAATCGACTCCAAAATAGCAACAAATCGAGAACAAATCGGCTCAAATAAGCAGCAAATCGAGGAACCAATCGGCACAATCGAAACAAGTAAACTCCCGAAAATAGCGGCTCAAATCGGGAACAAATCATCACGAAATCGAAGCAAATCAACACGAATCTGAAGCAAATCTTTTCTAAAGAAATAGAAACTCTATTTTCCTAGCAAAACACACTTTCTAAATTAAATAAAGCAACTTCTACTTTGACTTGGAGAATAAATCTTTTTAAAATAAAACAACTCCAAATCAAAATAGTAATAAAACTCAAAACACTTGGAAATAGAAATATATTCGGCGTCTCCAAGGTTTCACAGCCTCTCGAATCTGAACTTTCCATAATTAAGATTGAATTCCTAATGAATCTTCTAGAAGCTCCTGCATCATGGATCCTTTGTGCTTTGATTCCCATCAAACATACCCACCTACTTTATGCTACTCTCCTTGAATCTCATCTCGTATCCCTCGAGAGGACTCACAGGAGCTCGAGCAAAGATACAACTCTTTTTTTGGTACTCGCTACTAATATTCCAAACGAGTTCATTATAACAGGCAGTACGATTATATAAATTAGGTATTCAAACCTGAAAATAAGCGGCTTGCAAATACGAATGTTGAAGCAATTAATCCCCCAACCAGAGGGTGTTTAATGTTCCATTCTTTAGTTCAATCATCACAAATCAACAAAAGTAAGAAAATGAAGAAAGAAATCAAGAGATTAAGAAGAGAAAAATCCAGTTTTTTTTTTTTTTTGATAACCAAGGGGAAAAATCCAGATTTGAGATTCAATCTTCGCCTCAACAGTAAATAAATTGAATATAAAAATCTGCTCTAAAACTACTTGACTCTAAGATCTATTAAAAATAAAAACCTGCAGCAAAAACTAAGAAAATGGGCAGTTTAGAGAGAGAAAACCCATGAGAGAAGAAAATCTGATTTTAGCTTCAATCTTTGTTTGAACCTTGGTAAATACAGAATCTCTGTTATACAACATGAAATCTCTTCAATACAGAGAAAATCTGTAAAAATTACTCTAAGATCTACAAAAAATCAAAATGTAGAAAAGCGGAAAAATGGGGTTTAGAGAGAAACCTAGTGAGACGGGTTCTCGATCTTCCAGCTGCCCTCTTTACCTAAAAGCAGTATATATATAGTCCCCAGGGTGAAATGGAGGCTTGAAAATAGGTCAAAATATCAATTTTCGGCCTTTTTTAGGTTTCTATAGCGTTTTTGTCGCGACCGGCAGTGAGTTTTAGGTCGCAACGGGATTTCTGGTCGTGATAACTTGCTTGGTCGATAGTTTACGGGCGACAACTTGTTTTCTTCTCAACTTATTTGGGGCCATAACTTCTTCGGTTTTAACTCGGATTTCGCGTATGAGTACTCGTTTAGGCTCTTTGCAGATGAATGCAACCATGAAATTTTGAACCATTTGATGTTCCAAATGGTACAGAAAAATTTATCTTCCCAGTGACGCGTTGTGAGACTCCGGGTTGACTCTTCTTTTGGAAATATATTGCTCATTTCTTGCCAAATCACTTGATTTTAATCAATAATCCTACAAAACCAAGTTTAGACGAAATTTTATGAGTTTTACATGAATATGGATACAAAATGCACAAAATAGCATGTGAAATGAACTCAAAGTGAGCCTTGTAGAAATAAGAGGGACTCCCAAATATCTCATAGGAAACACCTTGGGCCAGACATATTGGCGTTCGTGCAGTGTCCCTAACTTCATGACTCAGGCTAGGAAAATGGCGCACCTTGTTCACTTGAAGCCAAAAGCCGCATAGGCACCTTAGATCGTCAGTGAAGACTGGTGCTTGGAATGCGTCCCACCAGAAAACAAAAACATATCATCTGCAAAACATAAGTGAGTTAGGTTGATTTCCTTGCATCTGGGGTGAAACTGAAACCCTTGTCTATTGGCGGCCACAGCTAAGGATCTGGAAAAGGCCTCCATTGCGAGGATGAATAAAAAAGATGATAATGGGTCCTGTGCGTAACTTGCGCTTGCTATGAAAACCATGAAGCTCACCATTTATCGGAAATGAGAAGGATGGGGTAGTGATCTGACATAATACATTCCATTAGATGAGTAGGGTTCCCATCTGGGAGAGGATACTCAAGATACAACCCATTAGCGTATCGTATGCCTTCATGATGTACGACCTTTAGCGCCTTGCTTTGGGAGGACGATATCACGATGGTAGTTTAACATAAGGTCATGGGTGATAAGGATATTGTCGCGATGCCTGGGCTGTGGGCAAAGGCGAAATTTGTGATGGAAATTTGATAATGTACAGGAGATAACTGTTTAGTCTCGCGACAATGATCTTCAAGATGCACTTACTTAGATGGTGTTGCAGCGAGAAATAGGCTATGTCGTGCATAGAACCCGGGATTGGGAACCTTAGGCACGAAGCTATAATTGTACAATTAATCTCGCGAAGCATACTTCAAGATTCAAAGAAGGAACTCAATTTGAAACGTCACTCCCGATACCTAGACCACGCCGAAAAAGCGAGAAAACCCGTAGGCGGGAGCTTTGGAATCATCAGTGGAAAAATGAAGCTGTGATCTCATGAAGTGCTTTGTCCAGTATCCATATCTTTGAGGGACCACACGACCATTGATCCATCTAAATACTCGGAGCAATTTAGCGTGGGTTCATCGAACATAAAATACCTTGGGAAGTGCCTTACGACTTCACCTTGATGTGGCCGGGTCTTGATTCTGTGACCATTTGCAACATGTACTTGCTTTAAAGCACTCGGCATTACGTGCTTTGACGGCTGTGGAAGATAGTGTTACGGTCCTGAGTTTTAAAGTATGGGCTACAGGGAGTTAAATCCTGAGCATACGGCGAGGTCGATCTTGGGCAAGCAAATCTTTATCTTATCTTAAGTGATTCTGACTGATTGCCGGTCTTATACGATATACAATTGTCTTAGTGCGGCTTTGTTTATTATCCCCCAAGTATACTATATCTAAGATTGGCGGTCATTCGGTAACTTCTTATGGTCACGGAAATTAGGGCTCGTCGTCTTAAGATCAGTAGGAATCGGTGTGTCTTTCCCGAAAGGAGGGGCGGTTTAGGCCTCGGACGTGTTAAAGACTGAATGATTCAAATGTTATGAAACATGTCAGGTCATTCTCTGAGAAGGACTCGCATGGGTGGGCGTGGGTGCGGAGGTTTGTCTGCGGCGGGAGCCTGCAGATGCAAAGGTCCCACCGAGTTATTCTGGGTTAGGCGGAAAATCAGCCCCGGCTTAGAGAGGATCCGGACCCTCATAAAGCCGCAAGGTGGGTGGCCCCGGGCGGTGCCTATGGCATGATTGGAACCGGGTTGGACTCTCCTTCCCCTGTTATGGTGGCCGGATCTTGTATGACTCTGCGATTCATTTATGGCAGCTCGAGTAAATTTGTAGTTATTGAGTGAAGGGGTGGAATTGGCCTCCCAGCTAATTCGGAGTGACCTTATTGCTATCCAGAACGGTTGTGCGTTTACCGTCTCCGGTGCCTCTGGGAGGATATTATCTCTTGGACTCGATCCTTGGGGTTTCCTTTATCAGCTACTGCTGGAACCACTTTAGACCCAGATCTTAGGTTGTTAATTGCTGTCGATTTGGTTTCCCGAAGCCATCGGGAGGCATGCTTTCATTGTACGTGGCGGAATGCAAACCAGTTAGTTACAGGATAAGCTTCTCAAGTGGGGAGTCTCACCAACTCTATATATATGTATTTTGTGTCGTGCTAATGTTGAAGGCAGAATTACTTATTGCCGGTTGCCATTTCACGGTGGTATTTGCGAGAGGATTACATGGTTGTGCGGGGTCACAGAACAGAGAATTGGAAGCTTAATTCTTGTGGGTAATTGCCCGGCTAGGGAAAGATCCTCGGCTACATTACAAGGAAGATTGCGTGAGGGTCTTCTCTCTGCCACTTGTGGGGTCCTTGAATAGTAAATTCATGAGAACGATATGCTCAGTGATCTTATTTTCACCTCATTTGTGATGATGATGTTAGACTTCGTATTACGGTCTCGGAGAGAAGGTTGTTGATAGTCACATAAGCAGATCAATGTGTGAGAGATGGTCCTTCCCTATTAATATTTTATCTCCTGGTAGGTTGGATGCTTGATTTGTGATTGTTGGGGCATGTTGCCTTGCACGAGGTTGTGGCGGGTTTCTGTGTTCTTTTTGCCGGATTGTGGGCCAGTGTCTTTGTTGGTGGCTTTGTGTTGTTCGGGCTGTTGCCTGTTCCTATATTTATAGGGGAGGTGCTGTCAGTTTTTTCTTTGCCTGGTTGTGGCCTCGGGCCTCGGGTTCGTGTATTCTTTGTTGGGCGTTGCCCTTTGGTAATAAATTCTTATTTATCGAAAAAAAAAAAATGAACTTCGAAAAGTAGATGAGTTTTACCTCATCGACCATCTCATGATATTAGTTAGAGTGAATAGTGTTAGTTTATTAAATGTAGTGTGTGTGATTTGCTAGAGTGGTGAGATCACTGGCACTAGGAATAGAGATTAAAAGCGAAGCGAAAAAGAAAGAGATAGATTAGTTTGTTATCTTCTCATTCATTCAAGATTTGAAATGTTTATTCTGAAATGTATGAGAAAAGCATATTGAATTGTTATAATTGATTTGAGGCAATTGATTGTGAAATGTTTGCATATGAAAATTGCATGAAAGAGGTATTATTAAGAAGAGAGAGTGGGCTGTTTATCTGAATGTATGCGTATTGTCTTATGTTTTCTATAAAGTTAGCTTTTTTTTTTTGGATAATTAAGGGTTATTCCAAGAAAGGCGGGAAACTATCCTGACGAAGAATACACAGACGAGGCCCGAGACGAAAAAAAGCGAGGGCCGGCCACCTCTAAAAACACTAGGGACGACAATGGTAGCCAATAATGAATCACGAACACTAAGCGATGCTCACACCCACATTAAGTGAAATAGCTGACACAACCGGCTGGCGGGCAAAGGCAGGACTACGGGTGACCCGACGGAAGCAGAACCATCAAATCCACCAGACAACCTACCATGGCCAAAATGTAAAATTTAGGTGGTATCTACGTGAAATTGAGTGGTAGTGCTGCGAACGGAAACCATTGATATGTCACTCGTCAGCTGGCCCGATGGGAGCCCGATGCTCGGTAGTGTTCACGCGATTGATTTTAATAACGGTCAGCGTTGGCCAGGGTAAGCGTGTTATAAAATAAATGTTCTTATACTGGCCTCTGACTGGCGGGGCCGTCGCGGTGATTAGATTATCACGTATCAGAAAACATAGGTTAAATTCGTTAAGGGCATAACTGAATTGACTTTGAGATTGTTGACATATTGAAAAGCATGATTGTAAATTGAAATGAAAAGAGAATTGTGAAATGCATGATTTGGTTATAAATGATTTATTGCATATGAAAGTGTATTTGGAATGATCCCGATGAACCATAAGTATTACTATATGAAATAAGTATATGTATTATGTGTTGTGATCATCCAAAAAGATTTGAAAGTTTTGTTTAGTAAATTGCATGGTTGACTCAGAAACAAAGAATGGAATTGTAAAGAACGATAAGCATGAAAATGCTTAGTGTATTGTTTTTTATCAATCTTGCTTAGTCTGGGAGTGATTGATAGTGATTGAAAGCGAACCTTTAGAGGTCGAGGCTGAGTCATTCGAGAGAAGGTTCTGAAAGTATCTCAGTCATGCATCCTCATCATTTTGAGCATGACATTGTTTTGCAAACAAAAAGGAGTTCAACTCACGAAATTATTTTTGTACTATGTACGAATCTGATTTTGGACATTATATTTATGCGCGACATAAAATGCCATTTTGGTTAAATGCATATTTTGTAAAGAATTGCATTGAATTTGTAAATGTTTATGGAGCACTTACTAGGGTGAAATCGCCTCGGCGCGTTTTGATAAATGATTTTGATAAAGTGATATAGTGTTGTTTGAGCATCCTAGATGCAAGTTCGAGCTCTCAATCTAGTTAGTAGGAAAGTCTTTACATTTAAGTGGTATTATCGAGCCTAGGTTTGGCGGTTCTTTAAATGGTTGAAATTATTTATTATACATTGCATTTGCATATAAAGGATGACATGACTCGGCGGGGATCTTGTTGGTCTTAATAGAGTAGCATGGATGGTTCAGGTACTCATAGGGTTAGAGGTGACCCGGAAATACGTCCTAGTCTGCTAGTGTGGTAGGTGGAATGACCTCTCATGCTCACCGAGTAAATGAGCGAGACAAGTGGCGGAGGTACTTTGGGTATCCTCAACTTGATTAAGCTTAGGCTTTGCAAAAGACCGGGCAACTAGGCTGTGATTCTCACGTGATCGGCCATTGAGAGAATGTGAGTGCAGATAGGTAGATTTTCTAGGAAAGAAAGAAGATGGTATTGATAGCGGGAGGGGTGGCTGAAAGGACCGAGTGAATGCTAGTGCGGATGCATTGTACAGAATGAGGTTTGGAATGTGCGACCTCCGCATTCTGGGATCAGGCTTATCGGTGGTGGGTTTCCATGACCAGAAGCGCTGTAAAGAGTTACATGGAGTTCTTCTTAGATGGTTTCAAAAAAGCACTATATGAGTCGCATTTATACGAGCAACATGAGGCAGAGTTTCATAATTTAAAGTAAAGACGGATGGAGTGTGATCGAATGTCGGAGGGTTCTGGGTTAAGCAAGTATGACTAAGGATACTAGTGAGTGAGGAAGAAAAGTCTGTAGGTTCGAAGGCCGCGCCACGACCATATTCGAGCCCGTAATCGCGAGATTTTTCCATGAGGACTTCTCCAAAATCGTGACGAGGTGCATTGAACAATGAGAAGAGTCGAGAAGGAAAAGAAAAGATAAAGATAGGGAAGAAAATTCCCAATCGGTCGAGTTATGACAATAGCGAGGAAGAAATTCGAGGACCACGGGGTTCCGTCGGCAGAAATTTCTTGGTAGGAATGCTACTTTGCAGGAAAACCGTGGTTGCGCGAGTGCACCGGAGGTGCTTATAGAGGAATGGAGGCTGTTCTCATTGCTCCCGGTGTGGGAAAAATCATAAAGGAGAATGTGTTGGAGACTTATAGGTGCTTGTTTGATTTATGGATCAATGAGCATAGGCGGTGTTATAGAGCTTGTTCATTTCTGACACCACTGGCTGAAGTACGGCTTAGTGTACGGAAAGCAGCCGAGTGTTGCATCACAGGTAGAAGTAGTAGCTTCAGTTGAGGGTGAAACGGTGCACGTGCTCCGGCTCGAGCATATCTGATGAAGAAGCGATGGAAGATCAAAAGCGCTCAGATCTGAGTAGTCATTAATTTTAAATCTTTGATGCTACTATGCATGCATTGATTGACCCCCGAAAGTCAACCCATCATATATTGGACTAACGCTACCTAGTTTGGAAATTTGCGAGGTAAGCAGTACAGCATCTTGGTAGAACCCGCGCCGGGCATAGTGTTATTGTGAATAGAGTGTATAGAGATTGCCACATGAGTGGACCATATGGTGGTGCCTTATTCTCGGCCACTGCATATGATGCTAATGATTATATGTTCCTGCTGGCTTTTGGGATTATGAGCTCAGATTCTGAAGATTGGTCTTGGTTTTAATAAGCAGAAGCCGATTGTTGGAAGAATGAAGTTGTTTTTATCTCAGACAGTCATCTTACTCTTCTATGGAGTGTTCCTGAGATATTTGGAGCTGATCATCATGCATGTTACTATCGACACCTGAAAGGGAGCTTCAGTACATTTATTTCAAGGCATAACATAAGAGGAAACAAAGGTAAAGAAGTTGCCCTTCAATGAAGCGATAGTATTGCATATGCGAAGTAGGAGCAGATATTATGAAGCAAATCTTTACGAGTTACGAACCTCTGATGAAGCTTTAGGCTAAATGGGTTGAAAAATTCACTGAGCTTTGGGCCGTATCGAAATTCACCAAAAAAGATGGAATGAAATAGCCAGCTAATTTCAGGAGTCATTGTTCATGGTTGGCAATGAAAAGTCATCACTTTCAGATTTATACCTTTATGATGGAACACATTATTCTTTCGGGTGGCATGTTAGTTAAGCATAAGGAAGAGTTAAGCATTGAAAGGGCTATAAGACCCAAAAAGTGAGGAAAACTTATAACAAAATATCCTGAAAATTGAAGAGGGTATGTTGTGAGTCCATTCATGATAGCAAGTTTGGTGTTTCAATTGGGAGAGTTTTTGTTATTATGGACCTAATCAATAGAACATGCACTTGCAAGGCATGGAAAATGTCTGGAATACCTTGTGACCATTCTTGTGCCATTATGTAGTCTATTAGACAAAATGTGGGTACAGGTTTGTTGATGATGTTTCACATTTTCAAAGTAAGTCTTATTTATAATAGGTAAAATTTTGTGGGATAAGAGTCGCATGACACTGCCAGCTATTAGTGGTGATGGCTTGAGTGGGGACAATTGGTGATATTGTTTTCTCTCTAAAAACTCCATGCGAGAAGAGACCGCTGGTAGACCCGGAAGCATAAAGTCGATTCTAAGAAAAACGGATTGTGTATTATTCTAGATGGAATGTAGCTGGTCACAATCGTGTCACTTGGAAGAATCCGTACCACTTAAACAAGCTTTGTCTAAATTAGTGATTAAATATTTTGTTTAATTTGAAGCGAAAGAATATTGCTATTTTTTGTTTTTGTTTTTTGTAACCTTCCACGTGGAGTTTTGTGTATTTATATGAGTCTTATTCATGTCTAATTATACATTATATTGTTTTTTCTTATTTTTGTATTGTTATTCCAAGTATTGAACTGAGAATTGTCAAGATTGTAGGTGTTTATCCACTGTATTATTTGTAAGGATGGAGGGGCAACCAATATAGCTAAAATAGGCAAGATATTATACTCTATTTGGAATGTCATTCATTTGTTATAGGAGTCCATATTGGAACTTCATATCATTCCTTTGTATATGTATTTTGTGTGTGTAGGTGGGCATGCCTCAATCATGATGTTCCCCAATTTTTTTTTTAAAATCATGGGAATGTTATCTGAGGAGAAAAAGGAAGTGATAACAACTTTGGGCTTTGGGGGATTATTGCAGTTACCATGTAGAGAGGTCCAGTTCGTTTATGTCGTTGGATCATCACTTACTATGATGTTCTGTACCATCGTTTGCTGCTAGGACCTCATAAATCAGTTAATATTCTTGTATCTGTGAATGTAGGTGATGTCTTAGGAGTCATACGAGGCATTGTCTCATCAATTTTCAATCGAAGATCTCGCCCTAGTAGGAAGTATTGTTTAAGAATCTTGAAAGAGAGAGATTTCTTAGGACCCGACCTATTGGGGAGCAATTCTCAGCACGATTTTTGCATGTGCTCTGATAGCATGCAGAATACCAAACAGGAGGGTATTTGAGATATATGGGACTAAATTTGGGATGGTGATCTATCGGTTCAAAGGAACTGGACAGGCTTAGCCTTAAAATATATTGAGAATGACATCCATGAAATCCAAACGGGTGGAGGATCATGGTTTCGAGGGTGCATACTATTCCTCCAGGTAAGAGATTCATTTTCTTATGATGTTTGACTAAGTTAATTTATGATTTTATCATTGCTACGGCCTAATATGTATCATAAACAGCTGTTGTATGTATCATACTCCACCATAAGCGGCGGAAACGGTGCCATGACATACTCGGTGTGGTGCTTTGTGGACGGATGACTTGATCAAGCATAGTCTAGCTGAAGAAAAGAAATTTTTTGGTAGCTACAGACGTGCAGAAGTAAGCTTTTTTCTAACACACATATATTACCATATATGTTACTATTAGCATAATAGAAAATAAGGATGTTAATAAGTTAGTTCTTTACATCTTCAGTTCATTGAGAGAAGTGAGGCAAGGCATAACACTCGAGCTTCCACCTTAAATGCAAATGATTTAAACACCCAGTGTAGATTATTCCCATCTACAGAGTTTTTTTATTGTGTCACATGTTCTTTTTTTTTTGGATAATTAGAATTTATTTCCGAAAAGGCGTGCCGCAAGCAATAGAAAGAATACAAGAAGCGAGAGCCACGGAGTAACGAAAACCAGAACTGACACCTCCCCAAGCTAGGAGAGGGGCGTCGCAATGACCATGACAGTCTTATAAGGCAAACCAGCTTAGTATACTTAGAAGCCCTTGCAGGAATGAAGACAATCCTAATCGGACCCCAAATATGAGTCGACAAATCAAAATAACCATAAAACAAACCCGGCAGGGCAAGGAGAAACAAACCATAACCCCGCCCACAGCCGGGCAAAGGCAACAAGGATACCAAACGAAAAAAACCCACACCAAGGCACATGCACCAAGCCAATCAAGGGAACAACCCAAGGGACACCACATAACCCACAACCAGGTAAAAGCAATCTAGCAATGACTCAGAGAACTGAGTCCAGGAAGAACAACAATAGTCTGGATGCCACTCTCGGGAGAGTACATTGAGCCAACTAGCGGCCCCAACAGCAAAACCCACCACCACCGGCAAACCACCTTGATGGCGCTCAAAATCGACCCCACTTGGATACGGAAACCGACCTGAGCGGTCAATCAACCTGCACATCCATTGAAAAAGAAAACTGCGGGACAAATCATTCTTGAAAATGGACAATGTCGGCGATACCCGAACTACGCAAACTTGCCATACGCACACATCATCCTTCAGAAGAATTGTCACTCCCGGAAAGGTACCAAAAACGTAACCCAACCATAAGATGGGGAAACCTCTTGCCAAACCCATCATACACTGCCGGCTTAACATCTTCCAGCGCTCAATAACAACCAGATCCCATTTTCCGGCGGACACGGGCATTGAACCCAACAGCGTGCACACCAGAATTGGCGTTAACTGCCGTAGCAATGGTGGCGTCGGCAGTAGCGGTATTGACTATCTTCGAAGCCCTGGCATCCCTGGACATCCTGACGGCTTACCAGATTTGGAATCAGGTCTCTACACACCGGCCTGATCCGTACAGGGGGCCATACCCAAATACCTTATCCATCTCCAAATACCCACCTAACGGCATCGGCAGATCTTCGTCCTTCCTGGCATATCGACGACAGATGATCGTCTTCGGCACTACGACGTCCTTAACACTCCCGTGTGAAAACATCGACCGAATTTCGCCCTCAACCGGGTCTGGATAGCTACACTCAAACTCATTCGTGATCAGCCCCGACGCTCCAGTCGTCGTCGTTGGCATCGTGAGATCGCCGGGAGACTTCGTCGTCGGCATCGTGAGATCGCCCTTGCGTGAACTCGTGCTTAGATCACCTCTGTCGCCTAGATCTGGAGCACGGGGTTCCGAACCCAAAAGCTTCGAAATCTCACAAATCGTGACCCATGATCTAGGCATTACGACCTGCCGGCCGGAAACGGGAGGCGCAATTCTCACTCCAGCATATGGCGATTCCCGATGGCCATTAGCTTCCTTATTTCCAGGAATCATCATTACCCCACCCTTGGGGGTGTTCGATATATGATGCGGGAGGCGTCTATAAGCGAATAATGAGAATTCGGTGCAATTATTGAAGAATTGGATTAGGGAGGTCAGAAGGCGCGTGAATCGTGTAGAAACTCGCTTTTTGGACTCGTTTGGGCGCGGAAGGCAAAAACGTGGTCGAGGCTTACAGATGAATCACGATGTCTTTAAATCCTTGGTTTGCTTTCGTGGAGTTGTGAGAATTAGCCAGTGAGAGATAGGATCGAGGCCCTTCATAATGCACAAGGTGCGCAATGTGAGGGCTTTATGGCATGATTCCTGGAACCCGGTTGGCCCTCTTCTTCCTTTACTATGGGACCATTATCATATATGATTATTTATTCATAATAACGCTCGTGTAGCTGAGGTTATTGATGGTGGTAGGTGGAATTGGCGTGCGAAACTCTGCTTAGTCTTGTGCTATCGAGAATAGTTGGCATAACTATAGCCTTGATGACAGGGGATTTTATCTCGTGAATAACTAGCCTTACGGGAATTTTTTTTTTTGGATGATGGAATTTATTCACCAAAAAGGCGGCGGCGGCCGAAATCTGATGAGCTGGGCGAGGCGCAGCGAGCAAAGCGCGCAGACGGCACCACTATAAATATAGAGCGGTAGGCCGAGAAACCGACACAAAGCCGCAACGAAGACCTGAAGCCCACAATCGAGGCGAAAAACGCCGCAAAGAACGCATCCTGACGGAAGGCAAGGCCCGGCGATCTGTCGAGCATCGACCTACGGGAGATAAAATATTAATAGGAAGGACATCTCACATTGATGCGTTAGCGGGATATCATGACCTTGCGGAGACCCGGAGATCTGAAATCCCAACATCATCACAAATGAGGTGAAAAATAGTATCGAGTTGGAGCATAGTTGTTCTCATAGTTCTACTATTCAGATGTCCCCCTGAGTGGTAGATAGTAGCACCCACTGTGATCTTCCTTGTAATAGAGTGAAGGACTTTCCCTTGTTGGCAATTACCCCTGAATTCGTTCTCCCAATTCCTCGGAGTTCTAGAGACCCTTTTGATATAGAATCCTCTGCCCAGGTCCTTTGTGAACTGTTGGAACAATTTTAGACCAGCCGGTGGTGTTGGCACTCTACGATTGGTTTCCTCGGCCTCAGAACTACATTTATCGTATGGTTGGCCATTCGGGATGGGTGCTTGTGCAGAGACAAGCTTCTCGAGTGGAAGGGCATGATCGACTCTATATCTTTGTGTTTTTATAGCGGGACTAATGTTGAAGGCAGGGAATCACTTGTTTTTGATTTACCAATTCACTGGCAGTATTTGGTTGAGAATTTTAAGGTTATGTGGGAATTCTAGAACTCCGCGGAATTGGGAGAATGAGTTCTTATGGGTAATTGCTACCAAAGGGAAATCCTTTTGTTCTATCACTAAGAGGATTGCATGGGGTGCTACCATTTATCACTTGTGGAGGCAGCGGAATAGTAGAATTTATGAGAATATCTATTCTCGGTGATCTTTATTTTCCATCTCTCATTTGTAATGATGTCGGGGCCCGAGAATCTCAAGTTTTCGAGAAGGTGGTGGATAATCCGATGACGAAGCTGTATTAGTGAGAGATGGTCCTTCCCTCTTAATATTCTTGACATTGGTGTTTCATGTGGTTGATTGATGGTTTGCCGTTCTTTGGTTGGGTCGCACTTATCTATGTTGGGCACAGGTGTCTTAGCCACAGTTATGGTACGGGCTTTGGGAGTGTGGTGACTACGGGATGGGGTGGAGTGTCTGTTTTTTTGTTTTGCTGTCCTTGGTTGTTGTTGGTTGTTTGGGCTGTTGCCTTCCCCTCAGTTTTTAGGGGAGGTTCTGTCCGTTTTTCTGTAATTTTGAGCCTTGGGCTCGTGTATTCTTTGGTTGTGGGGCTTTGCCTTTTGGAAATAAATGCTTACTTATCCAAAAAAAAAAAAATCCACGATGCGAACCGCCCGTAGTGATTTTAGAAAGATTTCTGCGAGAATCTTACGGAGGATTTGTTTATGATTCTGCTTTGTATTTCTTTTAGAAGATTTGCTCGATATTTTATTACATCCCTTTTAGGAAGATTTGCTTTATTTATTTTAGAAAGTCTACTTTTAGGAGTTGCTTTATGTAATTTAAAAAGTTTCTTTTCCTAGTTAAAGTAGAAGTTGCTATTATTTGATTTAGAAAGTATGGAATTTATATATACCCCCACAATGTAGTCTTTTTAAAATCAATTCAAAGTTTAATAATATTTTTCAGTTTCTCTTTTTAGAGTTCTCTCTTGTTCTCTTGGCCTCTAGGTGGATTCCTTGGGGACCGGTTCGTGGCTTCTCATTACCTAGGTGGGTTCCTTGGTGGAGAAGTCTTTGTCAGGCTTATCGATCAACGAGTCCATAGTTGATTGTAGGCGCCTTCACTCCGTCACATCTGGTGTGGATGTCGTTTCGTGTGATAAGTAACCACTATTGTGCAAACTCTACTATCCTCACCATCTCATCTTTTCTCTAAACTTTCCATAACCAAATTTTCAACACCTGACGAAACTTTCCAAATCTTGTTCCATATAAGCCTTCTCAAATACTTATATTACTTATATGCCATAAATTTACCTTCTTTAACTTGAAAATTTAAAGTGATCATAACCTATTTGTTTGAAAACTACCCCGAGCCATATTTGACACCTAAACTCTTGGATCATCCATCACGGTCCAAACTTTGCTTAATGATTATCGAGCTTCATGGATTGATGGATGATCATAAAGCGAGCGATTGCTTGATCTTTAGAAACCAAGATCTCCCGAATGCAGGTTCAGATGGTTTCACTCGCTGGGAAGGAAAAATATGATTTTTATGAAGAGCTTTGCGACTAGAAAACCCAGGAGGAAGAAATAAAGTTTCTTGGGAGCGCAAAAAAGCTAAAGGCCATGTAATATGCGAGACTATGATTATCATAGAACATGATTGGTCATGTTTGTTTGTGTTCATTAGCAATGCTGATCTCACATTTAACATTTGCAATCTCACGTATAGGTATAGAAGTCGATGTGCGACAGTTCGGTTGTTGAATCTATCACATTTATCATTTAGTAGCCATGTGATTTCACATAGACAGTGATATTACTTTTTACTTACGTAATAGAGAAGTGTCGTATAGCGAGAGTGCAACGCAGGTTAGAGCACTCATTCCATTCATGTATTTCATATCATTCATTATCTTTCCGGATTCCATTAATAATCATATATAACTTAACCACATTATGTGTTCATGACATATTGCCTTTAAATGTTCATGTTCGTATTTCGATTCATTTTCATATTTATTATCATATTCGTATTTCCCAGCAGGCACATCTCTATATGCATTTCTATACCTTTCTTGTTTCATGCCTAGCCATATGGCATTTCATATACTATACGATGTGACCTTATGTATTCCTTAACTTGTTATTCATGTATTACATTCTCTGTGAATCTACTTCACTTAGAAATTGGAATCATTCAATTGAGATCATCGAGCTTCGAGTTATGGCATTTTCATGCCATTAGTCATTTGCCATTTACCTTTGGGACAGTTGAAATACCCATTTTCGAAGTCTTAACTCCATATACGACCTTTGGTTCTTTGCCTCCCTTTGAAGCTAAGGTGCTAAGGGTTCTTCTCCAACCGGAATCACCCAAACGGAGTCCGACCCTGGGCTATGTTCTAAACAACCCACTACTCTATGATAAAAATTGAAGCGTAAATTGGCTTGAACATAGCCCCAATTTTGAGTGAATTTCTGCCAAATAGAATCAGAATTCCCAGCGTACCTATTTCAAAGGTGCTTCTTGTTCTCCTTGAAGTCTCTTTTAACCAGCCACTTGAATCACTCAAACCAGATAAGAAATGACCAAGTTATGGCCAAAATACGGACGCTGGTCCAAAATAGAGCATTAGGGTACCGGTACACTGTACCAGTTGACAGAACACTTATGGTACCGGATTCTGTCACACCCTGATTTCCACGGTGTGATTTATGTTATTTTACCATCTCTTTTTTTTTTTTTTCACAACTTGAGTCTCAACATAGACTCTTCAAAATCCAACACTTTGCACAAAAGGCTACCACTCACCCTACACACCATATATATCAACCTGTATTTCTTCAAAACCTGAGTCCAAAACTCCACTTGGAGTAATCGCCTAGAAACGTAATTAAAACTCAACTCCAGGTCTCAAAACATACATATACATATCTGTATTGAGGTAAGTCCTCAATGCACCCAAGACTATACACTTACACTTGATCAAAATAATATTAACACAAAATCCCAAAACTTTCTACAGTATGTCCCAAACTAATCATGCTTCAAATATACAATGACCCATGATCGATATGAATTGTCCAAAATATACAAGCAGAACCTCCACACAACACTAGATGTTCTCAAAATGTATGCCCGACCACCAAAGATGCTAAGGTCGACGCGACACCCCCAACCTCCAAAACCCTACAAGTCAAACTCTCAAGTCATGTAGCCGGTCTCGCACCGTGATCTAAGGCGGAGGGAATAATGGGGGTGGAGTTCACAACTCATTAGTGAATCCCATAACAAGCCATACTTATAAAAAACATTTCAAAATAAAAATAACTAACACATCTCAAAACATGAGCATTTCAATTAATAGGTTGATGTGGAAACAAATTGATGCAATACTACCACCATCTCGACCCCTCATCAGTGACTCTTTTGGGCTTTCACCCAGGGACCAACCGATCATCCTCGAACAACGACAAATTGCTGGGACTTACTACCCAAGGATATGCCCACATCCCGTATAACGACAAATCGGGCCGACTTAACACCCGTGGATATGCCCACATCCCGTATATCCGTGACCTTTCCTGATTACAACCCGTGGACTAGCTCATATCCCGTGTCCACTACATCAATCCGGACTCTCACACAGTCCCATACCCATGTCATGCTTTAAAACAATTTCACAAAGTATTCATCCACATGGATATTTAAAAACATCATGTACCAGTTAATTCAAAGAATTCCATAGATATAAAAATATACACATTTATAGATATCATTAGTAAATCACACATTCGCTACGGAATGGTACAGAATTTCAAAAGAAACCTGCTGGTGGTAAGGTGAGAAGGTTACAAGATCCTACCTTCCTTGGATTTGAAAATCCACAAGTCTCCCCAAGGAAGTCAAAAACCGAGTTACCCAAAGGATCCGCAAATTAACAAGTCATAAGATTTCTTAGCCTCGAATAATCCGGGTTATATAAAATTACCCAATTGGTTTATTACTACTTCACCACTCGAATCACACATATTCTTATACCTACAAACATAAACCTTGATCCTTTAAGAGCACTCTCTTTTACACTTACTAATATCAACATTTAACACCCTTATTAGGGTAACACAAAATAGCTAAATAATAATAAACACTTTGTACCTTGTTGCTCCTATCTTCAAGACCCCTTTTTTTTTTCTTTTTTCTTAACTACCATTTTGACCAGCCATACACGTTTTTTTGTCACTATGGTCTTCTTGACCAGAAGTTCTCCTATCTCTCTTAGCTTTCCATAGCCTCTTAAATCAGGTCATTCGACCTCGGAATCAAGATAGGTATTTTATGACCGACCCTCCCGAGACCATTTCCTAGGACAATCTGTCCTCACTTCAATTTTTACTTCTTGACGAAATTATGGGAACAAATAAGCCATAATTTTGGCCACACTTTCTTCATGAAGTTACGCCCCTATGTGGCTACTTTGAGAGGGATTTTGAATCACTCCATTTGGATCAATATAACTTAACTTATGACTCAAAAACAGAACTGCCTCTTAACTTGGGACAGAATCTGTATCTGACTTTCAACCTCAAATTCAATGGTCTTATGGTAGGATTTAGTTCTTGGTTACTTCTAGACATTCAAAGGGCTAGGTCTTGGGCTTCTTCTCCAACTAGAATCATCCAGTTCGGAGTTCTTTAGGCCAACTTATGGCCAAAACACTGTCATGGTCAAGGGAAAGCCGACAGCACCTCCTTGACACACACACACATGCCATCTTCACAAAACCGGTCTTTTACAATTTAGGGTTCCACCAAAACACACCTTCATCAAATCTGGGTTAGATGTAATCCCAACAAAAACCCTAGAATATAACCAAAGTCCATAAGAAATACAACTAAGGCCTCAAAGATCATGTTTACATACCTATGAACTTTTCCACCAAACCAAGCTTCCTTCAAGCCTTTTCTCCCTCCTTCTCTAGCTTATCTCTAGAACTCTCTCTCAATTTCTAAATTTCCAGAATTTTCCACTTCCTAGCAAGAAGCTGGTCCAGCATCCAAAACCAAGAGAAATTGGTTTGCTTGGCACATGGCAAGCTCTTCTCATGCACTTGCCATGTGTCAAGATCTCCTACCATGCATATATGAGGTGTCATGTCTCATGATGCCATAGCTCACAAGGATATTACACTTTAGTCCTCCTTCACTAACAAGTTTTTCAAAGTATCCTTCAACACAAACTTAATTACAAACCCTAACAAACCTCTAAACTTACCTAATTGCACACTGACCCGCATGCCATAAAAATGCAATCTAACACACTTGCTAATCCTCTAATTAAACCAACCATTAAGATGGCTAATCTTAATCACAATTTAAAAATATCATAGTTATGTTGTACGGTTCCCCCAAAAATCCTTTACTTGAATATAACAAAACATATACCCCAAACATGTCAATTATTTGATGCAGTACGTATCTGGGCCTTTAAAAGGTGGTTTTTCTCCCATTTTTCCATATTTTGGTACCCAAATCAACTCAATAATCAATATACACATCAAAATCACTCCATATCCATCTTGTAACCTCAATTATACTCAAATCACCTTTCAATACATATCTTTCTTCAAAAACCTTTCATGAATTACTCCCAAAACAACTCTAATATGGGTCATAAACCATACACAAACCAAACACAAGGATTAGTTAGGGTTTGTTCTAACTCCAAACTCTATTACTTTGGTACTAAAACCATGAATCCAACTCAAAGGAGGATTCCATACTCTTGATCCCATAAGAATTCATTCTAGGGTTAGGTTTCTTACAACCCACAACCCAAAACATGTATCCATACAAGAAAATCCAAGTAATCCATACTAAATGTTAGATTCCATACAAATCTATAAAAAGTTCCATACTTAATGTTAGAATCCATACCTTTTTGCTTTTCCTTTCTTTTCTTTCTTTCCTCCTTCCCTTCTCCACGGTTTATTCTCCCAAAATGAGGCCAAATTTGGTCTTAAATTAAGGATCTCCTAGGCTATGTTTGGCTCCCAAACCCATTTTTTCGGGGTTAAGTTTTCATTTATTTCCTTAGTCTTTAAGTTCTTCTCTTTTGCAACAGTTATGTTGTATCTCTAATTTAGGCCCACACCTTTCTACGCCATGACCTTCATATCCTTTTGAAAATTTGTCCTTGTGTCTTGTAAACTTTCCGGGTTTTTCAATTTCCATGTTTCGCATTTAAATCACGAAACATTCAAATTATGCCAACAAAATACCCTAAACATGTCGAAAACGACTAGGGTATATTTCGGGGTGTTACACGTCTCATCATTCTGTCATGTGTATCTTGACGTTGTCGGTCAAACAAATAGTACCGACTGTGGCATATTTGCTATAAAGTATACGGAGATGTGGAATGGAGTGACACTCGTAGAGTCAATTGCTCGAGTAAGCCCCACACTAGTCTATCTACATGTATTTATAATTCTGATATGAGTAATTTTGATATATTATTGATTGTTGTGTGTTATATTTGTGTTAACAGAATAAAATATCCATTTACAGATTGCAACTTGTAGTGAAGTTTGTCTTAGATATGTAACAAAACACATACAGTCATTCACCAAATGATGCTCCAAAGTTGATGCTTTCAAAGAATTGTTGTGAATTTGGCATATTTGGATGATGTTATATATTTTGTGACAATTTGTAAGGTGTTACACCAATAGGATATCAGGATCAGTTTTATCAGAAGTTAAGCTTGCAAGTGAAGCAATCTAGAGCGTCCCAACCTCGACTCATTTTAAAAAATCGAGCCCAAGGATGCCTCCGATGCCTCAGTGCGTCAGATTTCATTCTTAAAGATTAACATTCCTGCTTGACTATGGTGGGGTCAGATGGCCTTAATGTTTTGACCACGCGGGGTAGCCCTAGTCAAAAACGGGTTCCTTTGTCTGTGCTCCAAAAGGAGAGTGTAGATGGTGGGTGTCTCCTCCTGCATGACAAAAAGGAGGAGTGTTTCCGCCTTCAAGATCGCTGCGCTGATCCATCAAAAGCAAGGATCGCGATGCAGCCATCGTCGATATCGATACGGTTGTCGCCGCGATTCCGATGCCAAAACCTCCCTGTGTCTCCTTTGCGAATCACTCAGCCAAGAACTAGATCCGACCTTCACGATTCAGCTTCCTCCGAAGAACGCCCTACCCGGCTGCGTAGTGTAATGCCACCTACCCTCGATGTAGACTTCACCGCGAACGTGAGGTACAATGTCAAGCTCGATCTCCGGAAAGCGTCTAACTATGGGAAGTGGAAAGCGGTGGGTCGGCAGCCAGCAAACAATCTTGTAAAGCTAGTCATGCTCACTTCAAGGGTATACATGGATGATCCCCAGACGCATTTTGAGATCGAATAACGTTGGATCCTTAGAGGATCGAGGGCCGGGAGGAGCAGAGTTTGGGCCCCAAATTCGGTAGAGGTATCGAGGAAGGCTGGGGAAATGATTTGGGTGGAAACAATGGAGACAGAAATGGTGAACCGACTCTAGTGAAATCATGGAAGAACCTGTTCTCTGTGTCTACTAAAACTAATGGTCCGCTGTAGTTTTCCAGGCCGCATAGAACTCGTGGAAAGTTTGTGGTTAAACCGCTGAGGTCAGGTGATGGAAGGTAGCTGATATGTGAAGGGTGTCTGTCAATACTCCCGGATGTTTAATGATTTCCTGCAGCGCTCACCGGGTTAACAAACTGTGGGGCAAGAAGGAGATGTCGGATATATCCACGACTGAGAATGGTTTGTATTTTTTTAGATTCAGGGACCTGGATGCCCAAGATTGGGGCTATGGGACCTGACCATGGCATCTTCTAGAGGACCTTATTTTACGTGTTTACACTGCATGCAGATATGTTAAACACCGCCTCACCTCTATTCCAATCAAGGTCTTCTAATATACCCCTTGGAATATCACCAAACACAAGTCTCTGGGGTATATTAAAAGTGTCATTGTAATCCACTCCATCTTGATGCTCTCACCGAGAACCAATTAAAATTATCCTTGCTGTGATATAATGGAGGCTGGGGTCGACCGTGAATCTCAAAGTCCTGTTCTCCGACACGGGTAATGGCAAGTATTCCACGATAAGAATTAATTACCCTCGCTTCCACAAAGGTTGTTCCAACTGCAAGCTATTTGGCCATAACCTGGCACATTGCCATATCATAAAGGAAATAAACCAGCAAAATCAACAGGTAGAAGATGGTCAAAGAAAGACAGGTTTATGAAATAAGGCCACACTGTGTTACGGGGTTGGCCTTGTGGAAGGATCCGCCCGGTGTTATGGGTGTTTGAGCACGACAAATGTGGTTGACAGACGAGAGTAGGTGTCGCAAAACGCCATAATGTGTGATCGTGAGGTTAATGATACGAATAACCGGTGCGCTTGGCCCATCCCAAGTTACCAGGTAATACTTTCGAATGTCTTGCTCAAAGTGAGGAAGAATGTCCAAGTGAGGTTGCTAAGAATTTGGGTGTGTCCATTTCAGATCCCAGAACAGCAGGCCGATTCGATACTTCACCCACTTTTGACACTTTCAATCATATAAAGAGAATTGACGAGTTGGACTACACTCCTGTACCACTATCAAAGAAGAAGCTCAAGAAATTGAAAAACAAACGCTTCTAAGGTGCATCGCAGTGTGGGGGCTCCATCCACATTTCCAATGGTTAACTTGGCTCTTGAACATATGATTGGAACGACCCCTTGCCAAAAGAAGTATGTCATTGTTATGTCCCATGATCTTGATTTGTGTGTATTTTGGAAACTGCATGGTCTCTAATAAGGACGTGCACTTTCAATTCTCTACTTCCCGGTTGAGACTATTTGCAGGACTGCTCGCTTGGTAGAATTTGGATATGTGGTAACTCCGAGAAGGCAAGATTGGTGTTGTCCATGCCATGTAATCAAAGCCATGTCAGGTCATGTTACAAATTTTAAAGGACAATTGTTCCTTTTGGTGCTCGGCTATATATGCTTCGAATAATTACTTAGATAGAAGAGTGCTTTGGCGCCATCTTCTTTGGTGTGTGAGCCCATATTCACTATAATCCGTGGCCGAATGGCGATTTCAACACCACCAGTTTGTTTGCCAATGAAAAGACTGGGGTAACATGGGATGTATGACACTCGCCTACGATCGATTTTCACGAAAGTGTCCGCTCAATCTTCAATTGCTGGATTCCGCTCTCTTGGGCCTCGATATTTATACGGATGAACCGTCGAGGGGCGACTCATAGCAAGGAAGCAATCCATGTCTCCAAAATGAGTGTTGTTTGGATGTGTTCCCCAATGCGATGACGGAAGTCCTTCATCCCTGTTATCTCTGACACCGCCTTCCGGTTACCAAATTTTACTCTTAGTCGGATTCCGGTGCGAAACTTTACCCCTTCAAATTTTTTAACTTTTGGGCTTACCATCTTCTATTTCCTAATATAAAGCACGCATGGAATAGTGATGTATTCGCACACCCACGATAGATCGACCGCAACTAAAAAGTGCGAAGGTCAGCTTCTAAGGCTTTTAATTTCCAATTTTGCAAAGTTGGAGCTATTGTGGATGCTAAGGAGACCCCGAACTGTGCCCAAGTCAAAGCAAGCATTAAACAACCCGTATGATCCACTTCTGGTGGATAATGAGAAGAGGTGTTTGAAGGCATTCCATGACTTAGCTTGTGCCGAGGAGGGGTTCCTGAAACAAAAATCTAGAATTCAGTGGCTTAAGCTTGGAGATCAGAATACTAGTTTCTTTCACAAAGCCATCAAAGCAAGGGAATGCTCGGAATGTTATAAAAGCTCAAAGCTATTTCATGAATCGGGCACTGAAGACTGCGAGGCTATCACAGAAGCCGTCGCTTCACTTCCAAAATATAATGTGTTCTGATGGTCCATCCATTAACCATAATCATTATTTAGATAACCTAGATGGTCTCACTTGGTCTCCTCAACACCTGGACTCTTAAAAATAAGAGGATGTCCCAGAAGAGATCAAGAATCATATTCTCCATGAATGACTCCAAAGCCCCGGCCCGCATGGTTTTCATCCCTATTTTACAAGAAAGCATGGAGTATTTGGTTGTAGTGATGTTGTTGAAGGGAATCCTTTTTCAACCCTACAGAAGTGTTTCGAAATTAATTTGCACTATTATTGCATTGGTGCCCAAGGTCCCAAACCCTGAATCTATGCATGATTATATGCCAATATCCCGTTGTAATACAATATACAAGTGCATATCGAAGATTATTGCTACGAGGATTAAAACAAAGGTCTCCCGAGCTTATTAACCACACATCAGCCAGACAAGGCCTGAGTATTGCCAACAAATGCCCTCATTACCCAGATCTTATGTGCAATTATCATCGTAATAACTCATCCTGTGTGTGCACTAAAATAGACATGTTAAGGCCTATGACCCAATTCAATGGAGTTGCATCATTGATATTCTGTCCAGAATGGGTACTCCTGCTTACATTATGAGATGTATAAAGGCGTGCATCACTACTCCTTCTTTCTCTCGTATCGTAGTCAGAGCTTCTCATGCTTCTTGCTAGCAAACGGGGTTTGGCTACAGGGGGATCCCTTTATCCCCATTGTTATTCATCATCAGAACAGGAAGCCTCTCTCAGGTCTTTATCTCAGGCCGCCAAGGGCAAGGATTTGAGTTTCATCCTAAATGTGAAGAAGTCAACTCACTCAATGCCATTTATGGATGATATTTTTTATTCGCGTGAACGCCTTCCAAAGGTCCAAGTATTATGGACAAGTTAAACAAGTTTGAGAACTTCTCTGGGCTCCAAGTGAACAAGCAGAAGAGTGTTATTTTCCTTGCAGGGGTTAATGGTGATGTCAAAAATGATATTTTGAACATTACTTGCTTTTGTTTGGGGAGTTTACCTATGAAATAATTCTCGAGTTCCACTCATCTTCTCCATGCACTTTCATTGTGATCATTTCAACCGCTCCTTGATAAGCTTTTGGCCAGGATCCAGGCGTGGACTAGTATGTTCAATACTGTATAACATTCAAATGTAATCAAAAGTAAGATAAGGTCTATCATTCCAGCACACTATTGCTAAAATTGAGCAAATTTCAAAGAGCCTTTCTAAGTGACTGCAAATCGGGGGAATGCCTGTCAGGCTAAGGTAAGACGTGGAACTGTTCATTCTCAAAAGCCAAGAGGGGCTTGATCGGTCCGTCGTGGTTAAAGATCTCGAATGATGCTAGTGTTATGAAGCACATTTGGAATTTGTTCTATAGAAGGACTCTTATGGGTGGCAATGGGTTCGGCAGGCTTTATCCGAGACAGGGGAGTTTCAGGGTGCGCAAAGATCCCTCTCTCAATTGCTCCCTGGAGTTGATGGAAAATCCTTCACTAGAGAGACAAAGCTCTAATCTCTTCATAAGACACTGGGTTCAAAGGCTTTATCCAGACAGGAGTTTGTGGTGCAAAGATACCATCGAAATGCTCTTGGAGTTGGAGGAAAATTCTTAGCTCAGAGACGCAGCTGTAATCTCTCTCATAAGACACAAGGTGTGTAATGGTGCTGACTTTCTTATGGCATGATTTCCTGAACCCGACAGTCTCTCTCCCATTCTTATATGAGAACTGATTATATGGATTCGCTTATTACAGCAGGAACGCCATGTAGCGTAGGTTATTGTCGGTGGTGTGGAACTCGGCTTCATCAGAAATTCAAATGACCTTTATTGCTATCAAGAACAACCAAGTAGGACTATCCCATTGATGTACCCTAGAGAGGATATTACTGACACTAGCCTCCCGGGGGTTTTTATCGTTAGGCTCACTTGGAACCGATTAGACCAAGAATGCGGTGTAGTAAACCTGGGCACACCTGTGCGGTTCCCCCAAGCTATTGGGGAGACATGCTATAGTTTGGTCAGTCATCCATGATAGATCGGACACCCAAGACAAGCCCTCAAATGGGGCCTTACTCAACTATGTGATGTATATTCCGTCGGCTAATGTTGAAGACAAGAACCATTTCGTTTCTACGCCAATTCACCGCTGTGACGGATGAGGATCTTAAGGCCATGTGGGAACTTTAGAATGCCGAGGAACCTGGAGAATGAATTCTCAGGTAATTGGAACCAAGGGTAAATCACTCACCTCTATTACAAAGAGGATCAAGGTGGGGTTACTATATATCACGGTGGAGACAACGCAATGTTGTAATCCATGAAATTGTCTATACTTCCGCAGAGGCTACATCATATGTAATGAGGTCGACTAGAGTCTCAGGTTACGTAGGTTGATGATAATCACACATCTTGCGCGATGGTTTCCTCTTCTATCCTAGGCTATCAGGGTCTAATCTATCACTTATGACCTTGCTTAGTCAGTGTTTATTCTTTCATCGCGCGGGCGTGGTGCCTTGTTCTGCCCGTCCTGTGCTCAGGGGCCTGTGTGGTTTGCTCAGGGGGTTGCTTTGGCCCGCTTGGCATGGTCAGTTTCTGAGTGTAGCCTACATCGAGGCTCAGTCCCCGCTCCCGGGTGATATAGTGTTTTGTTTATACCCAGTGCCTGGATGGGGCTTTGGTTATTCGTGTTCTATCTGGGGGGTTTTCAGGTGGTTTGTGTTGTATTAGTTTGGTTTTGGTCGTTTATCGTGTGAATTTGTTTGGCCAAGTGCCCTTTCATATGTTTTTAGGGAGGTGTCATTCGTTTTTCTGCTTTTTCTAGTGGCCTGTGGCTTCTTATATTGTATTGATTGTTGTTTGGTTGCCTTTTGGAAATAAATTTTACTTATCCAAAAAAAAAGGACACAAGGTGTGTAATCTGTTAGACATTCTTATGGCATGATTGAACCAGATTGGCCCCTCCTACCTTTGCTTTGGGAGAACTGGACATCTATGGTTATGCTATTCATAGGAACGCCACACAAAGTGCAGGTTATTGCAGGTAGGTGAACCCCAGCTCATTGCAAACTAGCCGACCTTATTGCTATCAAGAATAGCTGCGGGGATTATCCTCTAGATGAATCTAAAGAGGATATTATTTCTGGGACACTTGCCCCTTCCGGGAGATGATCGTTAGGGCTCAAGATGGAACCAGATTAGACCAAGAATGCAGTCAGAATCGGGCACTATTCTGGGCTTGGTTTCCCAAGCCATAAGGAGATACTTTCTTATAGTTTGGTTGGTCATCCATGACAAATTGGATACCAAGACAAACTTCTCAAATGTGGGGCCTTATCAACCTATGTCCTTGCACTCGCCGCAAACGCCAAGATAGGAACCACTCTGCTCTTCTATGCCAATCCACCACCGTATTCGATGAGGATCTTAAGGCTGTGTGGGAACTCTAGAATGCCGAGGAACTGGGAGAATGAATTCTTGTGGGTAATTGGAGCCAAGGGTAAATCTTTCATCTCTATTACTAAGAGGATTGCGTGGGGTGCTACTATATATCACTTATGGAGACAACGCAACAGCAGAATCCACGAAAACATCTATTCTTCCGGAGAGGCTATTTTTCACCTCATATGTAATGATGTCAGACTCAGAGTATCAGGTTTGCAGAAGGTAGATAATAATCCTACTAACAGAACTTGGTGTGAGAGATGGTCCTTCCCTCTTTCTATCCTCGTCTTGTAATCGACCTCATGACTCAGGACCCACCTAGTTGGTTTTCGTTCTTTCGCTCTAGGTGTGTGGGCCAGGGTGTTGTTCTTGGTCAGTCCTGTGGTTGTGTCCCATGTGGTTTGTCAGGGTTGCTCGTTCTCATGGTCGTATCGTCTTTGCCAGTCCGTCAGGTTTTAAATCCCGTCTTCCGGCCGAGGAGTTGGGGTTGTTTTGTTTGTGGCCTCGTGCTCCTGGATGTGGGCTTATGGTTTTATTTCAGTTGTTTTATTTGGATGTAATGCTTGTTTGGGTTGTAGGCTGAATTGGTTTGCTATGCTGCTTTATCAGTGTGGTTTTGTTTCTGGGTCAGTCATTCCTTTCCTATGTTTTTAGGGAGGTGTCGCCTGTTGCTTTTTTCTAATGTATTCCTTGGCTTCTTGTAATGTTCTTGTTTGTTTGTTGGGCTTTGGCCTTTTGGAAATAAATTCTTACTTATCCAAAAAAAAAAAAAAAATGAAGCAATCCAACTATAGTGTAATATGGATTATATTCTTATAATTGCTTTATTACAATTACATTGTTGAAATAGGAATCACTCCAATTATAACTAGTTTACTAAATTGTAGATGATGTAATATCGTTAATTGCTCAAGTTAAAGCTAACTAAAAAAATCGACATTACTTGTGAATTTCATATGACCTGGTTTACCGACACATGTATAATCGATTGACCGATCAACCATTAGCACTGTCCACCATAATGATAATAATCAATAAGTTGACTGGTCGAGATTCATCATTGTCACCGTATCACTACCGAGCTTCATCATCAAGCAACAGTCGATCGATCGCCGCCTCATCATTAATAGGTCGATTGATCGAGTTTTTATTACTTAACCGGTTGACCAAATCCCTTGTCTTTTTCCCTATTTTATATAACATGTTAACCGGTCGGCCACATAATGTGAATAATTCAAAAGATAGAAATAAACAAAAAATATGACATACATCTCAAGTTATCTCAACTTTTTACCCAAAATATAGGAATATAGGTCTATCATAGTGTTAGTTTTTATGGTAAATGATTATAGTTATAAATGTTACAAAATACGCCATGGCTCCAATAATCTTATACAATTGCCATAAAAATAACACTAACAAATGCTACATTTTCATGTTTACTCAAGCCAATAGCGGTGGTGGAGGACAAATTAGAGTTGAACAAGGTAATTAGCTCAATGATGAGTCGACAATCGTCTATCTCGATTGATAATTGTGCAATATCTAAGGAAACTCTATTCTCAAATTGATCAATCCTTAAGTGTAGCTGCTTAAATTGGGAAGTCAAACTGGTCTCATCACCAGAAGTTAGTGCATATGTTTCTTCATTATATGTATGAAGCGGGGGGTGTGTTTAGTCCAACACTAGCCATGTCACACTTTGTATCTTCCCCATCATCAACAACATCATCGATCAGATGAACCCATGAACCATTGGCAGCTTTCTAGAACTTCATCCGCCCCATGGACATATGATTATAAGTGTCAAAAGGTGATGGCTCATCCACTTCATCATCAAGGGTGAACTCAATACCAAATGCTTTGAATACTTTGGTCATAATGCGTCCATATGGTAGAATACGAGTTTTGCTTTCACAACATGCTGCCATGTGATTCATGATAATATAACCAATGTTCAAACGTTGACCAACTATTATGAAATAAATAAGAATGCTTCAAGATAAGAAACCTCATTCCTATGGCCATCGTTGAATCCAAATGATAAGAAAACGCAGCGAAATAAGAAAAATTTAACACTGAATCGCATCGGATCCAAGCCGCTTGATGAAACTAAACAATGAATCAAGGAAATCCAGATTCACTTTGTAGACCTAATCCTTCGACTAGTGTACTGTCAACAATAAACACAAACAACCTTTCTCGAAACCATCCAGTTGAAGAACGAGCCAAGATGATGCAGCCGTGCAAACGCCTCGTGCAGTAATCCACATACCTAACAACTAATGGATGGGATGGATGTGTTAGTACCATATGATAGGTCTTTGTCCCACAAAACCAAAGACACCTTAGTGTCTTCCAAAACTCTAAAAAGAATTCTCTCTCAAAAACAGCCACTTCAAAAGAACTACCTACTTTTAGATGATAAACCCCATATTTATATCAAGCCTCCCAAACCCTTTATTAAAAACGAATTTAAACCAAATTCCATTAACTATTAATTGGTTTGGGCTTCAGCTTAATCACTGGATAAAGAGGAGAACCTTTCTTAACATCCCATTGTAGCTCATTCTTATAAAAGTGAATTCATGCTCACTCATCGTCTGGGCAATGCGCCCAAATCATACTCTAAGCCCACAAGTTAGTAATCGGGTCTCTAGCAAGACATTATAACTACCAAATCAAGTGAATTTGATGACTTAGAAAACCTTACCAGCAGCATATGATATTAGTCCTTTATTTAAGCACGATGTCTCATTACACAAAGCATGGATGAAGTCATCTTTATACAACTTAATCGTTTCTTGATTCTCAAGTAGACTGACTAAACAAATGATATTGATAACTCCTATCAATCTCATTCGAGCACGGCCATGCATTTCTCAGTCTCACTTATTAAGAGGCCAATAGACATCTCACTCAATTAAGAGCTGGACAAATTCCTTCACTATCACTCACATTCCTCCACATGATTTATTGCATGCTCAACCATAGCCTGTATTACCATCCTGTTAAAGATGTCATTAAGCTACGTCTCCAGGGTGAATTCAAATCGAAGGACTCAAATACCACTACTGCAATGAGAATTACTGATGACATAATCCATGTAGTATTTCTCATAAGCAATGCCCAATAACATGAACTTAACATGTATTTATGTTCGAGTAATATCTTAGTTCATGACCAGCAAACGTGGTCTTTTCTCATTAAAAAAACATAATAGTCTTACTTCAATATTATTCCCACAATAATGATCGATCATGGACTATTTAGACAGTGTTCTTACGCCTAAGGTTTTACTATCAAGTCACATACTCTAATTGCTATTGAAGCTTTGTTTCTAACTATTCAAGGATCTAATTTTATCAAGTTAAACCACAATTTAAATAACAAGATAAAATAATAAATGCCTCATGTATATAAACATATAATGACAATGTATATGCCACTGGGCTAGAGCATATACTAACAATCTCCCACTTGCCCTAAGCCCAATTAGGCATAAATCGAATGCCTATCGATCTAGTATGACTATCATGCTTTGACTGTGGAAAAGGTTTAGTCAAAGGACGAGCAATATCACATCGTGATGGGAACCCAAGATATCTTAACATCTCCCTCTCTCAATGATCTCAACAATTGAGGAAACGCCCGAGTATGTGCTTGATCGCTTACCGTGATCCGGGCCTCGGGTTTCGAGCAATAGCCCCATTATTGTCGTTAACACAGGTGCTGAATTTGGGTCAAAGGCTGGGGAACAACATCTAGTCTAAAAACGAAAATTTTGATCCAAATCAAGCCTCCTTAGTCGCATCTCGAGGCGCCTATGTACTCAGCCTTTGTAGTAGAATTGACCATGCTTGTCTTGCTTTGAACTTCTCCAAATTGATGCCATTAATCCATTCAAACAAAACACAAAACAAGAGTGCGATCTAAAGTCAAGACTGCGATCTAAAGTCATCTAAGTCTGATGCAGGAGCATCTGTAAACACACCAAACATTGGGAATTCAACCCTAATTATTGAAGAATTGGATTGGGGAGGTCAAGACGCATTGAATACATGTGAAAACTCCTTTTGACTCCCATTCAGCCTTGGAAGGCAAAACGTGGTCAGACTGACAAACCCCCGACGAGTCACATATTTATTTTAGAAATATTTTTATTTATTTTAGAAAGTTTGCTTTATTTATCTTAGAAAGTTTGGTTTATTTATTTTAGAAAGTTTTGCTTTATTTATTTTAGGAAGATTTTCTTATTTATTTTAGAAAGTTTTCTTTAGAGTTGCTTTGTAATTTAGAAAGTTTCTTTTCCTAGTTAAAGTGGTTGTTTTTGTGTAATTTAGAAAGTTTCTTTCCTAGTTAAAGCAGAAGTTGCTTTGATTTAGAAAGTATGGGGCCATATATACCCCTAATGTAGTCTTTTTGAAAATCGCCTCAAGTTTACTAATATTTTCGCATTTCTCTTTTTAAGAGTTCTTTGTTCCTCTTATCTCTGCGGATTCTCAGGACGAAGTTCGTATTTTCATACTGGGTGGATTCTTGGTGTATGGTGCCTTGAACCCATGGACAATCAACCCGGCCCATAGTTGGATGGCGCTTCACTTCATCATCCATCTCGTGTGGATCGTTTTTCATTAAACCCAGCAACCACTCTTGTGCAAACTCTACTTTCCATCACGATCTCATATTTTCTCTAAAATTTCTATAACCAAATTTTCAACCTCAACCCAAAACTTTCCAAATCTTGTTCCATACTACTAAAACCTTCCTAAATACCCTTCTTTCCCTTTATATACCCATAAATTCACCTTCTTAACTTAGAAAATCTCCAAATTCGTCCATAACCTATTTTGGCCCAAGAAAACTAAATTTAAACCCATATTTTGACTTACCTAAACTTCTCGATCATCCATCACGGTCCCAACCTTGCATCAAATGACCGAAACCAAAGATCGGTGGATAACCACTTATAACTAGCTCGCTCTTATCCACCATGGGATCAAAAAATATCCTCGGGTTCTTCTCAAGTACTTAAGGATAGTTCTTGACTGCCATATCCGCTGACATTCACCGGATCTTACCGAATCTACTTGTCGCTTAAGGCATAGGAGACATCAGGTCGGTGCAAAGCACGGGCATACATGATAGAACCAATAGCGTAAGCATATGGATTTAGCCATGCGCCTCTCTCTCGGCCCCGTGGTCGGACATCGAGACTTACTGCTTAATGCCATGAGACATTGGCAAGAAACCCTCTTGAATCTTGCATGCTAAACCTCTGAAAGCACTTGTCTATGTGTGACCCACTTTGACTCAGCCGAGTAATCACGAGATCTATCTCTAAAAGGTAGGGATGTCATTTCCACGAGTAAGATGTCGCTCACATACACACTAAGAAGACAATTGCACTCTAATTAACCTTCAGATTATTGTGAAGACCTCGAGCCGGGCCCACCCGTTAGTAGATCCGCAAATTGAAACCCCGTAGACGCCTACCAAAAGCCATTAATCAAATCCATTTAACATACATTTCATTTCTCGAGAAGTGTTCTTGTTTTCAACTCTTCATTGTTTATTTCATTATACAGCCCAGAACACTACAAATTAATGCAATTCCTTTACAAAATATGCATTTAATGATTCCAAAGCCCCGTCCCGATAGTTTTTCTCTTTTTTTCAAGGCGGTTTGGGGTAATATTATGATTTTATAATACAGAGTTCCATCTTTGAATCTGGAAGTATGCTTCGCGAGATTAATTGTACAATTATAGCTTTGGTGCCTAAGGTTCCCAATCCTGGTTCCATGCACGATTATAGGCCTATTTCTTGTTGCAACACCATCTATAAGTGCATCTCGATGATCATTGATGCAGAATTCGCTGTGCTTGTCTCCCGCATACTATATCACCCATCACGCTAGCCAGACAAGGCCTGAAAGTATCACGACAATGTCCTTATAACCCAAGACCTTATGTTAAACTACCATCGTGGTATTGGTCCTCCCAGGTGTGCGCTAAAGGTTGACATCATGAAGGCATATGACACAGTTAGTTGGGGTTGTATCTTGAGTATCCTCTCCTGTATGGGAACCCCTACTCACCTATTGAAATGTGTATTACGGCTCGTGATCACTAATTCCATCCTTCTCTATTTCGAGCAAATGAAGAGCTTAAGGTTTTTTGCCAAGAAGCTACAAGTTAAGGCAAGGGGACCTCCATTATCATTTTTTATTCATCCCGCAATGGAGGCCTTTTTCCGCATCCTTAGCTTGCGGGCCGCCAATAGACAAGGGTTTCAGTTTCACCCCAGATGCAAGGAAATCAACCTAACTCACTTATGCTTTCAGTATGATATGTTTCTATTTTCCTGTGGGACGGATTCCAGTTGTTCGTGCCTCATATGGACGCACTGCTGTGCCTATGCGGTTTCCTGTGGCTTCAAGTGAACAAGGTAGCGCCATTTTCCTGTCTGAGTTTCAAGAAGTTAGAATGATTCTGTTGAACGCCACAGGTTCAATCAAGTGTGTTTCCTACAGATATTTTTGAGTCCCTCTCGATTTCTACAAGGCTCACTCATGGTGATTGTATGCCTCTTATTCCAGAATTACGTCTTAATTCGCCCGACAAGCAAATCTCATCTTATGCCGACAGATTACAAATGACAAGCCTTGCCTTACGCAAAGATACAATTGTATTTGTGCAAAATTTCGTTTATTATCCCCAAGTATACTATATTCAGATCATGTCATTCAGATTTCCTGCGTCCGAAATTCGAACACTCGTCGTATAAGATCAAATGGGAATCAAGGTCTTCCAGCGAGGAAAGGCAGCTTCGGGATGTTGAAGACCCGAATGATTCAAATGTTGCGAAGCATGTCCGAACTGCTCTACAAGAAGGACTCCTTGTGTGCATGGGCGCTGAGGTCGATCGCAGGTCAGAATGTGTGTCCCCAGCGAGTTGCTTCCCCGGAGTTGGCGGAAAATCCTTCAACTTAGAGAGAGGATCGCACTTCATAAAGCACAAGGTGGGTGACGGGGAGGCGACCTTTTATGGCACATTTGGAACCCGGCCAGTCCTCTCCTTCCCATGGAGAAATGGACTCAGATGACTCGCAATTCATCAGAACGCTCGAGTAGTCGTAGCTATTGGATGAAGGGGGTGGAATTGGCCTATCGCAATCTCAGTGACCTTATTGCTATCAAGAACGCTTGTGCCAATTAATATATCGATGCCTCAGTGGAGGATATTATCTCTGACTTCTGGTGATCCTTCCGGTTTCTAACAGTTCTACCAATCCACTTTGTAATTAAAGATGTCGCACATCAATCATTCGATGGGTTTCCCTGGCCACTTGAGGTACTGCTTCATTAATCGGCCGGTCAGATGCGTAAATGTACTGGATACCCGTGATAAGCTTCTCAAGTGGGGTCTCACCACTTATTTCGTATTTGTCGTGCTAATGTTGAAGACAGAACCACATATTCTTCTGCTGCTATTTCACAAATTGCATTCGCGTAGGATTCTATGGTTGTGTGGGGTCTCTAGAACTCCGAGGAATTGGGAGAACCAACTCTTGTGGGTAATTGCCAACAAGGGAAAGTCCTTCAGATCTATTACAAGGAAGATTGCGTGGGGTGCTACTATCTACTACTCATAGGTCATCTGAATAGTAGAATTCATGAGAACAACTATGCTCCAACCGATAATTAGTTTTTCCACCTCATTTGTGATGATGTTAGACTCCGTATTTCCGGTCTCTGTAAGGCTGTTGATAGTCCTCGCGCAATGCATCAATGTGAGATGTATCCCTTCCTTATTAGTATTTATCTCCGTAGGTCGGGATGCTTGATTTGTGATCATGGGGCCTTGTCGTCGCCCCGGTGTGGGCGAGGGTTCTCAGGTTGTTTCTTTGCCCTGATTGTGGGCTTGTGTCTTTGTTGGTGGTTTTTAGAAGAATTGGTCGTTATTGCCTCCCAGGCTTCATAGAGGCCGTCCGCTTTTCTTTGCCCGTTGTAGCCTCGCCTCCGTTTTTGTATTCTCGTCAGGGCGTTGCCCCTTTGGTAATAAATTCTTAATTATTCAAAAAAAAATATGCATTTAACCAAAAGGTGGCATTTTATGCCATTTACAACAAAATATCCAAAATTGAGTTCAATTATAGGTACAAAAATAATTTCAAAGTTAAACTCCTTTTTGTTTACAAACACTGTCATGTAAAAAAAATATATATTGAGGATGCATGTGACAGAGCATACTTCGTGAACTCCTCGAATGACTCTAAGCTCCTCGACCTGGTCCGGCTTCACCGCCCATCACTTCTAGATCCGCGCACTGATAAAAACACGCCAAGCATTTCATGCTTAGTGTTCTGTATACGCCCTCTCTATTCCAATTTTTTTTTTTTGGATAATTAAGAATTTATTACCAAAGGGGCAACGCCCAGCCAAAGAATACAAAGCAATGAGGCCCGAGGCTAGAAACAGGCAAAGAAAAACGGACAACACCTCCCCTATAAATATAGGAACATGCAATGTACCGAACAAACTCTGGTCATTAATCTCTAATTCCACTTGCAGATTTATGTTATTTTGCCATCTTTTTTTTTCATCATGAGTCCCTAACATGACTCTTCAAAACTAACACTTGTAAAAAGGGGCTACCACTACCCCACACCATACATATATCAACCCTGTATTTCTTCAAAACCTGAGTCCAAAACTCCACTTGGAGTAATCGCCTAGAAACGTAATTAAAACTCAATTCCAAATCTCAAAACATATATACACATATCTGTACTGAGGTAAGTCCTCAATGCACCCAAGACTATACACTTACACTTGATCAAATAATATTTAAGGCAATAAAACCCAAAACTTTCTACAAGGTGTCCCAAACTAATGGCCACAAGCAAAATATACAATGACCCATGATCGATATGAACTGTCCAAACATATAGCAGAACCTCCACACAACACTAGATGTTCCTCAAAATGCATGCCCAACCACCAAGATGCTATATCGACGCACAATTCCCAACCTCCAAAACCCGCAAGTCAAATCCTCGTCATGCAAATGGTCTCGTACCGCATCTAAGGCAGGAATAATGGGGGTGAGTTCGACAACTCAGTAGTGAATCCCATAACAAGCCATGCTTATAAAAACAATTCAAAATACAATAATTCAACACATCTCAAAACATGAGCATTTTCAATTAATAGGTTGATGTGGAAACAAATGGATGCACATCACACCATCTCAATCCCTCATCGTGACTCCTTGGCTTTCACCCGTGGACCAGCGTGATCATCCCCGAACAACGACAAATTGGCCGGGACTTACTACCCAGGGATATGCCCACATCCCGCATAACGACAAATTGCCGACTTTACCACCCGTGGATATGCCCACATCCCGTATATCCGTGACTTTTCGGACTACAAACTCAGTGACTAGCGTCATAAATTCCGTCCACTACATCAACTGACTCACACATCCCATACCCATGTCATGCTTTAAAACAATTTCACAAAGCGCTCATCCAAAAGACAGGTAGGATATTTAAAAAATATCATGTACCATGACCAAAGAATTCCATAGATATAAAAATATACATTTATATATATCATTAGAAAATCACAGCTTCAAGCATGGAATGCAGGCTGTAATTTCAAAGAAACCATGGTATATGTGAGAAGTTACAAGATCCCCTACCTTCCTTTTTGATTCAAAATCCACAAGTCTCCCAAGGAATTCAAAACCGAGCGCTACTCCAAAGGATCTCGTAATTAATAAGTCATAAGATTTCTTAGTTTCAAACAACTGCGTTACATAAAATTACCCAATTGGTTTATTACTACTTCACCACTGAATCACACATATTCTTATACCTACCAACATAAACCTTTGATCCTTCAAGACCACTCTCTTTTACACTTACTATCATCAACATTTAACACCCTTTATTAGGGTAACACAAAACGTCACACACAACACTTGTACCTTGTTTCAGCCTATCTCAAGACCCCTTTTTTTTCTTTTTTCCTTTTTTTTCTTAACTACCATTTTGACCAGCCATACATGTTTTTTGTTCACTATGGTCTTCTGACCAAAAGTTCCCCTATCTCTTAGCTTTCCATATCCTCTTAAATCAGGTCATTCGGACCTTGGAATCAAGAGTTATGGTTTTTAAACACTGACCTGCCCGAGACTATTTCCTATGGACACCAGGTCCTCACTTCACTTACTTTGACGAAATTATGGGAACAAATGAGCAATAATTTTGGCCATAATTTCTTCAAGGAAGTTACTCCCCATGTGTCTACTTTTAAGAAGGATTTTGAATCACTCCATTTGGATCAATATAACTCAATCCTATGACTCAAAACCGTGAACTGCCTGCATCAGGATGATTCTATATCTGGACTTTCAACCTCAAATTCAAGGGTCTTATGGTAGGGTTTAGTTCTTGGTTGCTTCTAGACATTCGAAGGGCTAGGTCTTGGCTTCTTCAACTGGAATCATCCAGTTCGGAGTTCTTGGGCCAACTTTATGGCCAAAACACTGCCTGGGTCAAGGAGCCGACAAGACCTCCTCGACATACACACACATGCCATCTTCACAAAACTGGTCTTTTACAATTTAGGGTTCCACCAAACACACATTTCATCAAATCTAGGGTTAGGATGTAATCCCAACAAAACTCTAGAATATAACCAAAGTCCATAAGAAATACAACTAAGGCTTAAAAGATCATGTTTACATACCTTAGTGAACTTTTTCCACCAAAACCCTAGCTTTCCTTCAAGCCTTTTCTCCTCCTTCTCTCTAATTTTCTAGAACTCTCTCACTTTCTAAAAATTCCAGAATTTTTCACTTCCTAGCAAGAATTTGGTCAAGCATCCAAACCAAGAGGGAATTGGTTTGCTTACACATGGCAAGCTCTTTCTCATGCACTTGCCATGTGTCAAGATTCTCTACCTTTGCACGTACATAGGTGTCATGCCCTCATGATGCCACATAGCTCACTAGGATATTGCACTTTAGTCCCTCTCCACTAGCAAGTTCTTCAAAGTGGTCCTTCAAGACATACTTAATTACAAACCCTAACAAAACCACTAAACTTACCTAATTGCATAATCGAATTCACATGCCATAAAAACAGTAATCTAACACACTTTGCTAATCCTCTAATTAAACCAACCATTAAGATGGCTAATCTTAATCACAATTTAAAATATCATAGGGCATAAGTTGCATTTGCTCCCCAAAAATCCTTACTTGAATATAACAAAACATATACCAGGTGTTACATTCCCTCCCCCTTACAGTAATTTCGTCCCCGAAATTAAACCGTACTAACCTGTGAAGAGTTCCGGATACTTCTTCTTCACATCTGCTTCTAGTTCCCATGTAGCTTCTTCCACTCCATGGTGTTCCCATAACACTTTCACTAGGGAAATAATTTTGTTCCGTAACACGCTGCTCCCGCACATCTGTGAATCTCCTACGCCTTCATATTTCATATTCTTGGAAATTCAAATTTCTCGCTTAATCTAGTATGTGCGAAACATCCTGGGGTCTATACTCAAGAACAATGAAACGTGGAATACATCATGTATCCTAAACAACTGCGATGGAAGAGCTAACTGGTAAGCTACCTC
This sequence comes from Tetrastigma voinierianum, assembly GCA_016808115.1. Classification (NCBI taxonomy): domain Eukaryota; kingdom Viridiplantae; phylum Streptophyta; class Magnoliopsida; order Vitales; family Vitaceae; genus Tetrastigma; species Tetrastigma voinierianum. The sequence goes on from JAEQBH010008068.1 coordinate 41,974, forward strand.
TCCAACTCTTGGAGAATCTCAAACTGACCAATGTACCTAGCCGCCTTTTTACCAAAACGAAATATTCCTCGCGAGGCGACACTCCTCAAAACACATGGTCCCCAACCCGAACCTAAGGGTCTCCTCCTATGGTCGCATAACTTTTCTAATTGTCCAGGCCGGCTAAGAGCCTATCACGATAACCCTTATCTTCTCTCGGGCCGCTTCCTCGCACCAACTCGACCAATCAAAGTAGCCTCTCCGATTCAAATTCAAAGACATAGGCGATCCATGGCCTACCATAAAGAGCTTCGTGACTCCAAGGCATCCCACACGCTTTGGAAACTATTATTATACGCAAACTCAATCAGAGGCAAATGGTCCATCCAACTCCCTGAAGTCTAACTCCATAAGCTCACATATCTTCCGTAATCCGAATCACTTCTCGATTGCCCACGTCCGAGGGGTGAAATGTCAGGACTAAATCTTAACCCGTCCCAAAGTCTCAGAAGATCGCGTAATCGAGACGCAAACCTCGAGTCTTATCTGACACAATGGAGAGGTACACCATGCAACCCCGCCAATCTCCTCACATACAACTGCTCAAAGTAAGAATAGAGTCGCGGGTCCTTATTGCCAAGAAATGTATCGATTTACCAACCGGGTCAACAACCACCCAAACACCATCTTTACCCTGGTGAGTCTTGGGCAAACCAGTCACGAAGTCCATCGTCACATGATCCCATTTCCATTCTGCGACTGGTAACGGCTGCAACAGCCCTGCTGGTCTCTGGTGCTCAACTTTCACTTGTTGGCATGTCAAACACTTGGAGACGAAACTCGCTATCCCTTCATCCCATGCCACCAAAATCGGGCGCCCTCAAGTCGCGGGTACATCTTTGTCTCACCAGGATGTACCGTGAATCGAGAGTGATGAGCTTCCTCATCACCTCCTCTCTCTCAACCGTGCATCATCAGCATAAACAACTGGCCGAGGAACAGATTCTCCATTTGCATGAATGCTCCACCTTCGTGCAAGTATCACTGTATTACCACTCTGCGAGCGCAGGCCCTCTGCTTCTTATCACCTCCGAGCCTTCGATGACTTAGTAAAACCGTTGGCTGAGCTTACCAACGATAAAACAAGCCTAGGCTCATCCCCATCAAAGCATCGGGTGGAACTCGATGATGTAATCATACATCTTCCACTCATAAGCCATCAAACCCGAAAAGATGCTCCTTGATTTTCTACTCAAGGCATCAGCGACCACATTTGCTTTACCTGGATGGTATTGCAAAGAAAAGTCAAAGTCTTCAAGTGTCTACATCCACCTTCTCTGCCTGGCATTCAAATCTCTCTGCGTAAATATATACTTCAAATTCTTGTGGTCAGAGAACACTTCCAAACTTTCACCATACAAGTAGTGTCGCCATAACTTTAGGCAAACATCGCATCAAGCCTCTAAATCATGCGTGGGGTAATTTCGCCATGTTTCTTCAATTGCCTAGAGGCATAGGCAACCACTCTACCTTTTGCATGGCACACACCCAAAGCCAACCTCGAGGCGCACGTAAAACCGTACTTTTCCCACCTCACCTGAAAGTAATCAACACCGGCGCTGTAGTCAATCTCTTTTTCAACTCCTGGAAAAACTCCTCACACTTGTTATTCCAGTCAAAGCTCACTCCTTTGCGTGTCAGTCTAGTCATTAGACATGCAATCCTGGAGAAGTTCTCAATAAATCGGCGCACAACTCACCAATCAAAGAAAGCCACAGATCTCAAAGACACTCTCGGGTCGCTCCCACCTCTATCACGGCCCCAACCTTGCTTCTTGATCCACCGGGGTCACACCTTCCTTAGACACCATGTGCCCTAGGAACTGGAATTCTTGTAACAAGAAATCACACTCTCTAGCCTGGGCATACAACTCCGATTCTCTCTCTCGCACTGCAGCCTAACCGCAAATGCCGCTTCATGTTCACCCATAATTTTACTCAGCCATACATGTTTTTGTTCACTATGGTCTTCTGACCAAAGTTCCTATCTCTTAGCTTTCCACAGCCTTCAACCAGGGGTCATCTCGACTCAAAATCAAGAGTTATGGTTTTTACACTTGACTTCCCCGAGATCATTATTTCCTATGACGTAATCCAGGCCCTCTCTTCACCCCTTACTTTGATGAAATTATGGGTTCAAATGGTTTCATAATTTGGCCATACTTTTTCATGAAGTTAATACTCCCCATGTGGCTACTGGAGAAGGATTTTGAATCACCCATTTGGATCAATATAACTCAACTTATGACTCAAAAACAGAACTGCCTCCATCAGGGATTAATCCGTGACCTTACTTCAACCTCAAATTCAAGGGTCTTATGGTAGGGTTTAGTTCTGGCTGTCTTCGACATTCGAAGGGCTAGGTCTTGGGCTTCTTCTCCAACTGGAATCATCCTGTTCGGAGTTCTTTAGGCCAACTTATGGCCAAAACACTGTCATGGGGTCAAGGGGAAAGCTGGACAACACCTCCCTTGGTGATGCAGGAGCTTTTATAAACACACCAAACATTGGGAATTCAGCCCTAATTATTGAAGAATTGGATTGGGGAGGTTAAGACGCATTGAATACATGTGAAAACTCCTTTGATCTCTATTCGGGCTCAAGGCAAAAACGTGGTCGACTCGACAAACCCCTCACGTGGAGCCGCCATTATTTTAGAGATTTATAAGAGATTTGCTCCAAGTGATTTTGTTTATCCCTTTTAGGAAGATTTGCTTTATTTATTTTAAAAAGTTTGCTTTTAAGAGTTGCTTTATGTAATTTAGAAAGTTTCTTTTCCTAGTTAAAGTAGAAGTTACTTTATTTGTGTAACACCTGGTATATGTTTTCCTAGTTAAAGTATATGTTTTGTTATATTCAAGTAAGGATTTTTGGGGAGCAAATGCAACTTATGCCCTATGATATTTTAAATTGTGATTAAGATTAGCCATCTTAATGGTTGGTTTAATTAGAGGATTAGCAAAGTAAAAGTTAGATTGCATTTTTATGGCATGTGGGTCAATTATGCAAATTAGGTAAGTTTAGTGGTTTTGTTAGGGCTTGTAATTATATGTGTTGAAGGACCACTTTGAAAACTTGTTAGTGGAGGGGGACTAAAGTGTATTATATCCTTTGTGAGCTATGTGGCATCATGAGCGACACTTCATATATGCATGGTGGAGATCTGACATGGCAAGCTTATGAGAAGAGCTTGCCATGTACAAGCAACCAATTTCTCTTGGTTTTGGATGCTAGACCAACTTCTTGCTAGTAAGTGGAAAATTATGGAAATTTAGAAAGTGAGAGAGAGTTCTAGAGAGAAGCTAGAGAGAAGGAGGAGAAAAGGCTTGAAGGAAAGCTTGGTTTCTGGTGGAAAAAGTTCACTAAGGTATGTAAACATGATCTTTAAGGCCTTAGTTGTATTTCTTATGGATTCTTGGTTATATTCTAGGTTTTGTTGGGATTACATCCTAACCTCGATTTGATGAAAGGTGTGTTTGGTGGAACCCTAAATTGTAAAGACCGCTTTAGAAGATGGCATGTGTGTGTGTGTCCAAGGGAGGTGTGCCCAAATTTTCCCTTGACCCCATGTGACGTTGTTTTGGCCATAAGTTGGCCTAAAGAACCCGAACTGATGACTTAGCTGGAGAAGAAGCCCAAGACCAAGCCCTTCGAATGTCTAGAAGTAACCAAGAACTAAATCCTACCATAAGACCTCTTTAATTTGAGGTTGAAAGTCATACGTATTCGTCCCATGTTCGAGCAGCTTGTCGCTGAGTCATAAGTTGGTTATATTGATCCAAATGGGAGGATTCAAAATCCCTCCTCAAAGTACACATAGGGCGTAACTTCATGATGAAAGTGTGGCTAAAATTATGGCTCATTTGTTCCCATAATTTCACAAAGTAAGGGTGAAGTGAGGATACGATTCGTCCCTAGGAAATGGTCTCGGGAGGTCGAGTGTAAAACCATAACTTGATTCCGAGTCCGAATGACTGGATGGAGGCTATATGGTTAAGAGATAGGAGAACTTCTCGGGTCAAGACCATAGTGAACAAAAAACGTGTATGGCTGGTCAAAATGGTAGTTAAGAAAAAAAGAAAAAAAGGGGGTCTTGAGATAGGATGAAACAAGATACAAGTGTTGTGTGTGCTGTTTGTGTTACCCTAATAAGGGGTAAGAATGTTGATATTAGTAAGTGTAAAAGAGAGTGCTTTGAAGGATCAAGGTTTATGTTTGTAGGTATAAGAAGGTGTGATTCGAGTGGTGGGGCTAGTAATAAAACCAATCGTAATTTTATGTAACCCTGATTGTTCGAGGCTAAGAAATCTACACTTGTTAATCAGACCTTGAGGGCCTCTTGGGCTTTTGACTTCCTCGGGAGACTTGTAGATTTTGAATCCAAGGAAGGTAGGGATCTTGTAACCTTCTCCGCTTATACCATGGTTTGACGAAATTCTGCATAATTCCATGCTTGAACTGTGATTTTCTAATGATATATAAATGTGTATATTTTTATATCTATGGAATTCCTTTGAATTAATCGGGTGCATGATGTTTTTAAATATCCATGTGGGTGAATGCTTGCGGAAATTGTTTTAAAGTTTCTGACATGGGTATGGGATCAGAGTCTCGGATGAGGGAGGGACACGTGATTCAAGTCTCGGGTTGTGTCTCTGCAGCGTCACAAGGCATGTGATGTGGGCATTTGTCCGCCTGGGCCACCAGCCAGTAAGCCCATTGGTTTAAATGTTAGCCCGGGATGACGGCTAGTCCTCGGGCGAAAAGCTCAAAGAGTCACGATGAGGGGTCGGCAGTATTGCATCCATTTGTTTTCACATCAACCTATTACTGAGGCGCTCATGTTTCAGATGTGCTGAATTATTTGTAGCAGTCGTTTTTTAAGCATGGTTGTTGCGATTTCACGAAGTCGCGACCACTCCCCAGTTACTTCCGCCTGCATCGGCATCAGCCGCATGATTGAGAGTTTTGACTGCAGGTTTTGAGGCAGAAGGGCCGCCCATGTCGTGGTCAAGCATACACTTTGAGTGAACAACACCAGATGTTCCTCAAAATGTATGCCCAACCACCGTAATGTTGTCACCACAATTCCCCAACCTCCAAAACCCCAGTCAAACTCTCCTCGCTGTACGCAGCTGGTCTCGCACTGCATCTAAGGTGAGGGAATAATGGGGGTGAGCCCGACAACCCGCAGTGAATCCCATAACAAGCCATTATAAAAACATTTCAAAGTACAAATAATTCAACTCTATCTCAAAACATGAGCATTTTCAATTAATAGGTTGATGTGGAAACAAATGGATGCAATACTACCACCATCTCACCCCTCATCGCTGACTCTTTCGGCTTTCACCCAGGACAAGCCGATCATCCTCGAAGAACAACGACAAATTGTCGACTTACTACTGATATGCTCTACATCCCGTATAACGACAAATTGCTGGGACTTACCACCCGGTGGATATGCCCACATCCCGTATATCCGTGACCTTTCTCTCGGGGACTACAAACCCGTGACTAGTCATAGTCCCGTGTCCACTACATCAATCCCGACTCTCACACAAGCCCCATACCCATGTCATGCTTTAAAACAATTTCACAAAGCATCTACCCACATGGATATTTAAAAAACATCATGTCCCAATTAATTCAAAAGAATTCCATAGATATAAAAATATACACATTTATATATATCTTTAGAAATCACACAAGCTCAAGCATGGAGGGTACGCACTCTCACAAAACCATGGTATAAGCAGGAGAAGGTTTACAAGATCCTTACCTTCCTTGATCTCAAAATCCACAAGTCTCCCAAGGAAGTCAAAACCGAGGCTACTCCAAAGGATCCGCACCAATAAGTCATAAGATTTTTAGCCTCAACAATCCGGTTACATAAAATTACCCAATTGTTTTATTACTACTTCACCACTGACCACACATATTCTTATACCTACCAACATAAACCTTGATCCTTCAAGAGCACTCTCTTTTACACTTACTAATATCAACATTTAACTCCCTTATTAGGGTAACACAAACAAAGACAAAACAACACTTGTACCTTGTTTCACTTATCTCAAGACCCCCTCTTTTTTTTTCTTTTTTCTAACTACCATTTTGACCTGCCATATGTTTTGTTCACTACTATGGTCTGCTGACCAAAAGTTCCCCATTCTTAGTCATAGCCTCTTAAACCAGGTCAGTCTGACCTCGGAATCAAGAGTTATAGTTTTTACACTCCTCGACCTCCCAGACTATTTCCCTAGTGACGTAATCTGTCCTCACTTCACCCTTCTTACTCGACGAAATTACGAACAAATGAGCCATAATTTTGCCATATACTTTCTTCATGAAGTTACGCCCTATGTGGCTACTTTGAGAAGGATTTTGAATCACTCCATTTGGATCAATATAACTCAACTTATGACTAAAAAATGTGAACTATCATCTAATAGGGGACAGAACTGCTTCTCACTTTCAACCTCAAATTCAAGGGGTCTTATGGTAGGTTTAGTTCTTGGTTGCTTTTACATTCGAATCCGCTAGGTCTGGGCTTTCCAACTAGAATCTCCTCATCAAGTTCGAGTTCTTTAGCCAACTTATGGCCAAACATCACATCCATGTCAAGGGGAAAGTTGACAAGACTTCCTTGACACACACACACACATGCCATCTTCACAAAACCGGTCTTTTACAATTTGGTGGTTCCACCAAACACACCTTTCATCAAATCTGGTTAGGATGTAACTCTGCAACAAAACCCAAGAATATAACCAATGTCCATAAGAAATACAACCAAGGCCTCAAAGATCATGTTTACATTTAGTGAACTTTTCCACCAAACCAAGGTTTCCTCTGCCTTTTCTTCTCCTTCTCTAGCCTTCTCTCTAGAACTCTCCTCACTTTCTAAATTTCCACTCTCCACTTCCTAGCAAGAGGTCGGTCTAGCATCCAAAACCAAGAGGAATTGGTTTGCTTGGCGCATGGCAAGCTCTTCTCATGCACTTGCCATGTGTCAAGATCTCCTACCATGCATATATGAGGTGTCATGCCCTCATGATGCCACATAGCTCACAAGGATATTACACTTTACACTTCGTATTTCTGGTCTCCAGAAGGTTGTTGATAGTCCTGCAAACAGATCAATGTGTGAGAGATGGTCCTTCCCTATTAATATTTTATCTCCTGGTAGGTTGGATGCTTGATTTGTGATTGTTAGTGGCCTTGTCAGCTTTGCCCGGGCCATGGGCGAAGGGTCTCTCGTGTTGTTTTTTGCCCGGACAGGGCTTGTGTCTTTGTTGGTGGCTCTGTGTTGTTCGGGCTGTTGCCCGTCCCATATTTATATAGGGGAGGCAAGAGCACGTTCTTTTCTTTGCCCGGTCATGGCTCTCCTGCCCCGCCTTGTATTTTGTCATGCCATCCTGGTAATAAATTCTTAATTATCCAAAAAAAAAAGTCTTTCAAAGTGGTCCTTCAAAACATACTTAATTACAAACCCTAACAAAACCACTAAACTTACCTAATTGCATAATTGACCCACATGCCATAAAAAGGCGATCTAACATACTTTGCTAATCCTCTAATTAAACCAACCATTAAGATGGCTAATCTTAATCACAATTTAAAATATCATAGGGCATGAGTTGCATTTTTTTTTTTTTTTGGATAATTAAGAATTTATTACCAAAGGGGCAACGCCCAACCAAAGAATACAAAGATCCGAGGCTCGAGGCCACAACCAGTAAAGAAAAACTGACAAAGACTCTCCCTGTAACAGGAGCAACAAATGAACAGCCTACGAAAGCCACCAACAAAGACACAAGCTCACACAATCCGGCAAGGCGCCAAGACCCCCAACAATCACATATCAAGCATGCAACCTACTAGAGATAAAATATTTATAGTGGAAGGACCATCTTCACACATTGACTGCTTGGCAGATCATCAACAACCTTCTCCGAGACCAAAATACTTCAACATCATCACAAATGAGGCGAAAGATGCGATCACCGGAGCATAGTCGTTTCATGAATTCTACCATTTCGATGACCCCATAAGTGGTAGATAGTAGCACCCCACGCAATCTTCCTTGTAATAGAGCTGAAGGTCTTCCCCTTGTTGGCTATTACCCACAAGAATTCGTTCTCCCAATTCCTCGGAGTTCTAGAGACCCCACACAACCATGTAATCCTCGCCAAATACCAGCCGGGAACCTAAGAATAAGTGGTTCCCGTCTTCAACATTAGCACGACACAAAAACACAAGATATAGAGCCGGTGAGTCCCCACTTGGAGAAGCTTATCCCCGCGGAAATGGCACAGCTGCATCGCTCCCAAAAATCCTTACTTGGAATATAACAAAACATAGGCGCTGTGCAAGTTACATCACGCTGGCGCCTCAAGGGCACCATTCCTGCGCCTACCGCTTATGTCTCGACAATACATTGATAGAAGAGTACCGGTGGGCGCCATCTTCTCGCGGGCGTGAACCTCAAAGTACAAAATCCTTGGTTGATAATTGGTGATTTCAACACCACCAGTTTGTCAAAGGAGAAGTCGAGGTAACTTGATGATCGACAACACGCCATGAATGATTTTCACGTGTGTTCGTTCTCAATTAATCGGGCGGATGTTCCTTTCTTTGGGGCCCATTTTTACGCGTGACGAACCGTCGAGAGGGGAAAATTTATAGCTAGAAGCTAGACCGCTATTCCAAAATGAATGTCGCTGATATGTTTCCCAATGCGATGATGGAAGTCCCCATCCTCGGGTTTATCTGATCATACTCTCCGGTTACCAACCTAAATGTTGGGGCCGACCCGCGATGCAAGGTCGGACCGTGATGGATGATCCGTGCTTAAAGTCAAAATATGGGTTTGGGGTAGTTTTCTTGGGTCAAAATAGGTTATGGACTAATTTTGAGATTTAAGTTAAGAAAGGCGAATTTATGGTATATAAGGGAAAGGGGTATTTACTGTGATATAAGGAGAAAAAAAAGGTATTTAGAAGGTTTTAGTGATATGAACAAGATTTGGAAAGTTTTGGGTTGAGGTTGAAAATTTGTTGGTGGAAAGCTACTGGAAAGATGAGATGGCGAGGAGAGTAGAGTTACACAAGAGTGGTTACTTAATGGGTTAATGAAACGATCCACAAGATAGATGACGGAGTGAAGGCGCCTACAATCAACTATGGATCAAGTTGATCGATAAGCGTAACAAAGACTTCGCCACCAAGGAATCCACTCTGTATGAGAAGCCACGAACTCGTCCCTAAGGGAATCCACCTGTAAGAGATAAGAGAACAAGAGTATAACTCTAAAAAGAGAAATCAAAATACATAAGCTCTCGAACTCATCATTCAAAGACTACTTAGTAGGGTATATAGCCTCCATACTTTCTAAATAAAAAGCAACTTCTTACTTAACTAGGAAAAGAAACTTTCTAAATTACAAAGAACAACTTCTACTTTAGCTAGGAAAGAAACTTTCTAAATTACAAAAGCAACTCCTAAAAGAAAACTTTCTAAAATAAATAAAGCAAATCTTCCCTAAAAGGATAGAATAAAATATTTGAGCAAATATTTCTAAAAGAAATACAACGGTAATCATAAACAAATCCTCAAGAAGATCCTGTGGCAAATCTTTCTAAAATCAATATGGTGGCTCCACATCAGGGGTTTTTTTTTTTTGATAATTAAGAATTTATTACCAAAGGGGCAACGCCCAACCAAAGAATACAAAGAACTAAGGCCCGAGGTCACAACCAGAAAGAAAAACGGACAAAGACCTCCCTATAAATATATAGGAACAGCAAATACCCGAACAACACAAAGCCACCAACAAAGACACAAGCCCACAATCCGGCAAAACGTATCAACACAAGAACCCGCCTACAACCCGTAAGGCAACAAGGCCTCTAACAATCACAAATCAAGATCCAACCTACAAGGAGATAAAATATTAATAGGGAAGGACCATCTCTCACACATTGATCTGTTTGCAGGACTATCAACAACCTTCTGGAGACCAGAAATACGAAGTCTAACATCATCACAAATGAGGTGAAAAATAGTATCAGCTGGAGCATAGTTGTTCTCATGAATTCTACTATTCCGATGACCCCACAAGTGGTAGATAGTAGCACCCCACGCAATCTTCCTTGTAATAGAGCTGAAGGACTTTCCCTTGTTGGCAATTACCCACAAGAATTCGCTCTCCCACCTCTGAGTTCTGTAGACCCCAAGACAACCATAGAATCCTCACAAATACCAAATTATGAAATGGCAACCAAGAATAAGTGGTTCCCCGCCTTCAACATTAGCACGAGACAAAAATACACAAGATATAGAGTCAAGGAAATCTCACTCTGAGAAGCTTATCCCTGGTAACCAACTATCTCCGTACCTACCAGCCGACAATGAAAGCATGCCTCCCGATGGCTCGGGGAAACCAAATCGACAGTGCCACTAACAACCGGCATCTTTGGTCTAAAGTGGTTCCATGCAGAGCTTACAGTGAAAACCCCAGTAGGATCTAGAGTCCAAGAGATACATCCTCCTAGAGTACTACATGGTAATTGGCACAATCGTTTTATAGCAATAAGGTCACCCAATTAGCTGTAGGCCAATTCCACCCCCTTCATCAATAACTACGTTTACTCCATATAATGAATTGCGAGTCATACAAGATCCGCTCACCATAATAGGGAAGAGAGACCCAACCGGGTTCCGTAATCATATGTGTTGTCGCGCCCACACCACCTTGTGCTTTATGAGGGGTCCGATCCTCTCTAACCACACTGTGGGCTCATTCAAGTCTCGACCACGTTTTTTTTGCCTTCCAAGGCCTTAAATGAGGTCCAAAAAGAGTTTTCACATGTATTCACGCGCCTTGACCTCCCCTAATCCAATTCTTCAATAATTAGGGCTGAATTCCCAATGTTCGGTGTGTTTAGAAGCTCTCGCATCACCTGTCACAGAAACACTACCTTCAAATTTTTTAATTTTTGGGCTGACCACCCGGCTTTCCTTGATTTAGTTAAGGAAGCTTGGCAAAATGAAGTGTATGGTACACCCATGTATAGGCTGATGCGCAATCTGAAAAGAGTGAAGGCCGTCCTTAAGTCTTTCAACTTCCACTCTTTTGGTAAGTCATGGAACGGTCATGGATGCCAGAGTCTCTCAACTAAGCCCAACTGGCCACTTCAACAATCCGACCGACCCTTCCTGTAAATAAGAAGAATTGTTTAAAGTCATACCATGATCTAGCCTGCGGCCGAGGGGTTCCTGAAATGTAAATCCAGAGTTCAAGCATGAATTCGAGACCGTGAACACCGCTTCCATAAAGCAGTCAAAGCTCGGAATGCTAGGAATTTGATAAAAGTTATTACTTTGGCTAATGGGTGCAGAACGGATGATCCGGAGGCCATCAAACAGAAGTCAGAGTCTACTTCAGAACGTGTTATGTAGCCGAGGTCCCCAAATGACCATGCTGGATATTTAGATAACCTAGAGGGTTTCTTGTGGTCCCCGCAGCATCTGGACATTTTAAATAGTGAGATTACCCTTGAGGAGATCAAGAAGTCCATGTTCTCTATTGCTGATTCCAAAGCCCCGGGCCCCGATGGTTTTTCTGCTCTATTCTTCAAGGCAGCGTGGAGTATTATTGGGAGGGATGTTTGTGAAGCTGTGGTTTCTTTTTTCAACTCTGGTTGTATGCTTAGAGAGATAAACTGCACAATTATTGCATTGGTTCCAAAGGTCCCTAACCCTGGTTCTATGCACGATTATAGGCCTATATCCTGTTGCAATACCATTTATAAGTGCATCTCGGCATCACAGCGCGAGGTTGTACCAAGTATGCACTCGAGATTATAAGCCATTCTCGTCCGTCAGGCAAGGCCGGAGCATTGCAGACAATATCCTTATCACCCAAGAGATTATGATCAATTACCATCGTGACAATGGTCCTCCTAGGTGTGCACTCAAAGTTGACGTCAAGAAGGCCTATGACACAATTAGTTGGAGCTGCATCTTTGAAGTCCTGTCAAGAATGGGTACTCCAGCTTACCTTATAAGATGTATTAGGGTGATGTGTACCACCTCCCATCCTTCCGTGGTCGTGAATGGTGAGTCAAGTGTGGTTCTTTACAGTGCTTGGCTACATAGTGGGACCCTTATCCCCTTTATTGTCTGATCCTCATTATGGAAGCTTTCAGATCCTTATCAATCGGCAAACATAGCAAGGTTTTCTAGCCATCCAAAATGTAAGGAAATTAACCTAACTCACTTATGCTTTGCAGATGATATTTTTGTATTTGCTGGTGGGACACAGTCCAGTATCCAAATTATCATGGACGAGCTTAGCAGTTTTGAAAATTTTTCTGGGCTTCAAGTGAACGTTCAGAAGAGCGCCATGTTCCTTGTCAAGTTAATGAGGATAGAAAGAATGATTTAACAACATTACTGCTTCTTACTTGGGGAGGTTTCCTATGAAATATCTCTAGAGTCCTATTGATTTCTACTAGATTCTGCCTCCCATTGTGACTACCAACTCATCTTTGATAAAATTAGTGGTTTAATCCACTGGGACCAAAGATCATTATCTATGAGATTGGCAAATGACAGATCGCCCGCATAGTATTCAGTACTAAGGCAAAGATATTTTTTTTTTTCTTTGACAATTACACTTATTACCAAGCCAAGAATGCCCCACAAACAACCGTATATACAAAGAGCCAAAGCCCCCTGCATTATCGCGTAAAATCCTGACAAAGACTCTATTAAACATAGGAAAAGGCATCACCGAAAAACTAACCTGATGCCAATATGAAGAAACCATCCAAAACCATAACCCTCATACAGGTCAACAAACAAACCAACCAAAAAGAACTAGGTCTACACCTCGGTCAAAGGAGAGACAAACCATATCCCCGCCCACAGCCCGGGCAAAAGCAACCAAGGATACCAATAGACAAGCCCACAACCAGGGCACAATCAACAAACCAACGAAGGGAACCAACCAAGGAAAACCACCCAACCTACAACCGGGCACAAGCAACAAAGCATGACACACAAAATTGCGCCTTGGGAGAACAGCATCGCCGACAGACCAACTAGACGGCACCCACACTGACCTTCATATCATCCACTTGAAGATGAAAACCGACCATAGCGGTCATTCAATCTGCACGCCAGATACCAAACAGCAGGGATAAACTTAGACTAACTGTTAGACATCGGAAATTCTGGCTTCCCTACACATGGCCAAGGCACCCGGATCCGGTACCACCGCTGACGGCTTGGGAAAACATCCAAATTGAACGTTCCGACGACTCGGATAGACACCGTCATAAACAAAACCCAGTGTCGAAATCATGACCGAAACAAACATCCAAAGCTGGCAAAAACCACCTTTGATGTCGACTGTCTCCGAATAAACACGACAAACAATGGAGAGGCGAGCTTGTCAACAAGAAAGGCAACGAAAGTAACGGCCGGATCAATGCCATCTACAGTGGCTTTTATGGCAACTGCTCTCCTGATTTTTCCGATGACCTCAGGATCGACGGAATCTGCTTCGTCTATAGAGGCCCAACCAAAATTATTTTTGTGGAGGACTACCACGGCCATTTTGGCATCTAAGCTACTGGTTTTTCCGGCGACTTCAGCAACCACGGGTTCAGCATCGGCGATCGAGGCGTGAAGCGATCCCTTTTTGGGGACGGCGCTATTTGCAATGACGCCTCTGACTTTTCCGGCGACATCAGCATCTACAGATTCTGCATCTGCATACGATGCGCAAAACGACCCCTTTTTGGGGAGACTCTTCCGATCCCATCTCTTCGAAGAACTAAATCGGACCCGAGTAGTTAGCCCGATCCCTTGCTCAATACTACCCAGTCCATGGCCAGGCCATACCGGCCATCCGGCGAACCCAAGCCGACCTGAATCTACATTCACCTGATCGGGAATATGAGGAACGACGGATAAAGCATCCGATCCATTCAACAAACAAAATCCACTCGCAGTGCCGTATGGTGCAGTGTTTCATTATTCTAAGTTCACTATCGCTAAGATTGAGCAAGTATTCAGCAGTTTTCTGTGGTCTGGAAAAATGGGAAATGCCCAGCGTGCAAAGGTCAGTTGGGTGTCCGTTTGTCTCCCAAAGGAGGAGGGTGGTTTGGGTCTACGGCGTGTTAAACATTCGAACGATGCAAATATTATGAAACACATTTGGAATTTGTTTTATTGAAAGGATCAATAAGGTCAGCAGGGTAGAACTAGAGAAAAAGAAGCAGAACTTTAATGGGAGAAGGTGTCTCCCTAGTCTCTCTAGAAAGAGTTCTTGTGATACCCATATTGTGGTTTCAGTTTCCTTTAGTGACCATGGATTTTCCGGTTCCTTGTCCGTAACCGTTTCCGTTTCGGGTTCCTTTTATGGTGGAAGCAACTTTCCCCGCGCTATCCACCTTGCTTCATTTTCTTCAGAGAATTCCGTTTCCTTTCCAACTACCCACGGCGCAGATCTGTCGGGAACTCCTTGTCGGGTAGGGTGGCGAGGTGGTCGACATCACTATCTTGCCTCGGCCCAGGTGGGTTAGTGGAGATTTGTCCTCGACCTTTCCAAGGATCCCGGTCTACGCACCGTTTCTCGTGCGGGTTCGGCTCAGTGGGAGCTTCTTCTGGGTTCCGGGATTCCCGAATCATGGGTCCGGATCGTTTTTCGGTCGATGGCGGCGTAGCGACCGGGGTTTCTAGATCACGATCTCGAGTTCGGATCGGTTGAACATCTTAAGTGGGTGGTCGCGTGCATCGAATCTGGCGAATGGTCGCCTAAGGCGTGGAGTCCATTTGGGTGGCGCCGGTGGCGGCGGCGGGAATCCGGCGACCACATGGAAGCCAGGCGCGGTCGTCTGGTTTTTCCGATTATCCTAAAAAATGGAGTGCGAACACGGGTATCAGTTCGATCGAGGGTAAATAGCGGCCGGATCGGAGGTGGAGTGGCGGCGTCGGCGGAGACTACGGGAGGTTTAACCGGAAGGCGCCGTCGATGGGGTATTCGGGTAAGGCTACGGACGGTGAGTATGAACTACTGATCCGTTCGTTTCAGATTGGTGTGCAGAAAGGTTTTGAGGGTTGGATTTCAAGCCATTTTGAGCAGATTTGGGCTCTAACCAGTGCAGATCCAGATCGGCCCGTCTTCGTCGCCCGGTCGGAAATGCCTTTCCGATTGGACTGTCCGATTGGTATAGCCTGTCGTGATCGTGTTGTGCATGAGGGTGGTGTGATCACTCAGGGCCATTAATTCAATCAGGGATCGAATTTTTATGCGGTCGGAATGCGCCGGAGGAAGTTGACTTGGAGCACCTTCGAGAAAGAGGGTCCCGGGGTTTGTTTGGGCGCCGGGTGGTGATATCTGCGACGGTATTGGTGGGTTGTATAGAAGTCACGCTCTTGTTTGATAAATGGGTTCCCCTTTGATTATGGTTGGGTTTTGGGTTTGGTATCGATGGGGATATAGAAATGAATTCAGCGATTTAAACCATGTGGAAGTAGACGGTGTGAATGGAGTGCCATGTCATATCCTTCCATGCTTATTGAGCAAGCTGACCGTTAGGTCAGGAACATGGAATTGAAAGAACGGGAGAGCCCATCTGAGGCCCAGTCAAAGTATGTCTCTTACAAATATGGATGATAGAATATTCCTTAAAGGGACGATCTATCAAGTCTATTATAAAGAAAGGAAAAGCATCAAAAAAACCGTTAGTTGAATATCTCCCGATAAGGAAGGAGGATTACTCGAATAAACTCCATTGACTAATCCATTGCTTTAAATCTATGGATGACTACATTGAGGAAAGCAGATCCTCGAAAGGGAAGGGCCTAATCATACGTCAGGTGGATGAAGACCCATTACGAATACAAGGCGCTCAAAACTAAAAGGTACCTTGGTAAGCAATGTCAAAAGACTCTTTTATAAATGGAATCGAGCAGGCGTCGGATGACGGCGAAGCCCTCTGCCGGCCCTTCTTCCTTACGGTTTTCTTGCGGGAAGCGCCGCCCCCAGAACCTTATATACCCGGCATTGCGCGATAAATCCTACCCCATCGAGCCCAGTCGGCATCGCCCCGGTTGGACCACCGGCGATCTTGGTCTGACAGCGACCCCAGCGCGACCCGGCGACCAGCGCTCGGCCCGGTTCTAGTTGAAAGCGAGGCATCATCGAGTTGGCGCCGTGCGTAGGAAGCGGCTGTTTCTTACGCTACATATAGATTTCACCGATTCGCGATGGTATCAACTGGAACGGCGAGAACCAGCGTAATCCTACAAGGATGCGGAACCACCGGGAGATGCGAGGCAGGCCACGGGGCGGCCCGAAGCGTCGGGCGGCCGCAAACGAAGTGGAAGCCTCGCCTCGTCGACGGTAGCGATAGAGGAGATAGAACAACTCACCCAGGTTCATCTAACACCCAGAGAAGACGGCAGACTCGGGGAAGGTGCAATCATTCCTCTCCACACGAGGGCAGCACGGCTATAGTATTCCCCGAAATACCGGGCGGGGCGGGGTCCTGGCGTCGAGCCGGGGCACGGCTCCGCAATGATCCACGTAGGGAAGGTGAGCGGTACAGGGACCGGAACGTGGGCGCAGCATCCCTCACACTTAGGTGCAAGAAGCGGGACATGGGAGCAAAGGTTCAGGGACCTCCAACAAGAGCTCGACCATGTGGGGAGGTAGTTCAAAGGCACCTCTGAACATGGATGCAGTGCAGCCAAGCAGAGTCACCTTTCACCCCTGAGGTGCTATTCACGCTCCGACCAAATTCGGGATGCCTCCAGTAGAAGGCGTTCGATGGCGTCAAGGATCCGATGAACCATCTCAATACCTATAAGAATCAAATGGGTTGCGCCGTTATCCGGACCACATCAGGTGCAGTAGTTCGCCACCGCCTTAAAAGGGCCGGCGTAGCTGGTTTGTGAGAATCCCCTCTTCAACGATTTCGTCATTCGAGGAGAATTATCAATCGCGTTCGTCACTTCGCCGGGGCTGGGATACGGGAAGCCGAGCTACCATCTGTTTAACCCGTCAGCTTGGGGAACACGGAAAATTTGAAGTCGTACGTGTGGGACATCTAGAGTCCTTGAAGATAGATGTACTTGACGAAAAGTTCGCTGTCACGGCCTTCATAGCGGGGTTGGGAGTGCGAGTGCAAGGCGATGTTCTCATCTCAAGAACCCTCAAGCTAACATGGCAGAGTTCTTTTGAAAGCCAGAAAATACATAAACGGAGAGGCCCTCTGTCGAAGAAGGAGGATTCTTCGGCAGCGAGGGCAAAACAACGAGAGGCGACGGGGACGGAGCCCCAGCAGGCGGCAGAGGAAATCTCGAAGCGGGCGGGAGGCGATCCTAAAGGCGAGGAATCGCAGGGATCGCTGGGCCGTCGCTGACTCGAAAGAGCAGCAGCGTTATTCACCTCGGCCGCCGCTCCCTTGCGGCCTCGATTGTCGCGAGTTCTGCATGGAAGTGCAGACGAGCGAGTTCTAGAATGGCGGTAGCGAGATGAAGTCAAATCCCGCTGCGAGATAACACGAATCTTGCGAGTTCCAGCGGGGATATGGACATCGCGCGGACAAGCGCTATCTGATTGAGAAGAGATAGAGTATCGATGCAGCCGCGGGATATCTGATTTTATATCTTCGGGGGTGAAGCACCGAGGCCGGACCCGGAGACCCGGAATCGGGCCGGCTCGCGCCACCACCTGTCGGGACCGACGGCCCGCATCAGCAGCCCACAGGGAAATCCACGTGATTTGGGAGGATTTCTTTGGAGGAGGAGAATCTAGTTCGGCTCGGAAGGCCCGGCTTGCGCGGCCTTAAGGTCGACAGGACATGGGGGAGGTACCGAGTCCAGCCTCTAAAATCTGCGGTGAGCCTACTATCACATTCTACGATTCGGACTTGGAAGGGTGACACCCCATGACGACCAGTATCCGCCCATAGTGTAATCTCAGCAGTGTCGGGTCTAGTAGGCAATAGGAGCTAGAGCTGACATAATTTTTGCATCGAAGCTTCTACAAAATGGGAATTGGAAGAGAAAAGCTAGAAACACAATCGGCACTCATCTCAGGAGTTCTCGGGAGAAAGGTGCAGATTGGGATCGATCAGCGAATTGCTAACCTTGGGGAGCCTGCAGTGTTGTAAGGTTCTCATAAGATGGACCTTACGTCTGGCTATAATATCTTCTTTGAAGCGAAGCCCTCTCAATAGCGATAAAGCCATCCCCTCGGCATATCCGTGTCAATTCAAATGATGCATGGCGTTTGGGATTGAGGATCGAGTGGCAAGAGAATCTTGTATCTCTATGAAACAGCGATTAAATGATGTAGGCATGGTGACTGATATATGCGGAGACGAAGCGGTCGCTCGGCGAGCTCGGAGGGCTAGAGCCGGTAACATTGGATAATGACCGGGCATCTTGCACCGGCCGAGTGCGAAGGCCTCAAGGCCCCCTCACCACCGAGTTCTAAAGCTAACGAGGGACATCTTCGCATAGACGGTGACATGAGTGTCGACCGCGATCATCGCTCGTAAGCTAAATGCCAGCCCGTGCTCAATGCGGTTAAGCGGGCATGAGAAGTTTTGCACGGAGAGCTGAGCCATCGGCGAAGAAGTCGCTAGCTCCTCCAAGCGGGGCAATCGGGAGAATAGGAAGCTACCCCGGAGTGGCTGGCCAATGTTGTGCTCGTCGAGAAAACCAAATGTGGAAATAAAGAGGCTTGACTCTGTGTGATTTCAGAGTATAAATAGCACGCCCAGAAGGACATCTTCCCCACCCGGTCCGGCTGATCGTAGATGCCCTGTGGGCCGACAACTCTTAGCTTCATGGAGCGCCTTCTCGATTATAACCGGATAAGCATGGACCCAGTGACGGGAAGGCGTCATTCGTGTTTGCACAAAGGGACCCTCGTATCGGGTAATGCCATTGGGGCTCGTCGGGGGCCACCTCCCGAGGTTAGTGAGCCGGATGTTCGGAGAAAGCGGATAGGTCGATGGAGTATACATAGGCATTATCTTGGTAAAGTCCGCTCTATTAGATATCCACATGGCTCACCTCTCAGGGCGTTAGGATCACGAGGGACTATAACATGAAGGCGAATCGTGAGTGTGAGCGTGTCGGCGGGAAAATTCTGGGCTTCATAATGAGTCGACCACGGGAATTGAAGCAAATCCGGATAAAATAAAGCATTCTTTGGACATGCCCGTCACCGTCGGGGATAAAGGAAATCCTATTGGTGCGGGGAGGATCGCATGACTATGTTGATTAGTGTCGGGGCAAGTGACAAATGCGACCTTTCTTCGAGTTTGAAGAAAGCCTTTTCCAATCGGGGATGAGAAATGTGAAGAAGCGTTTGTAACCTTGGCTGCCTTGAGCTCGCCATTTGAATTCTAGTGAGCCAGATAGAGAACTCCTCACATTGTATTTAGCGTGTCAGTTTTCAGCCAGCGCCAGTTAACCGTCCAAAGGCAGGCGGAGTCTGACACCGTCTGCTCACTGATCGGAGGCCACACGGGAGGCGAGGATAGGTATCAGAAATGGAAAAATTAGCCTGCTAGCTCTGGTGACCCTTGACTCGGAAACCGTCCTTATTTCGGGCTCACACCATAGAAGTCAGGCCGAATACCCCATGAAGCGAGGTGTTACATAAACCCGAGTCTACGGGAGGTTGATGAAATGGGCCATAAATTTGACGGGTCGGCATCAGTCTGAAGCGAACGACCATAAAAGGACGGATCTGGCCGTTCGTCATGGAATTCGCGATGAAACTGCTTAGAGCTCACCCGATCAAGGGACGACCTCCCCATATAGAGCTCTGTGGATGGGCCTCGAATCTGCGAAGCGGAACGAGCTTAATCTGACCTCACCGGAGAATTATAGACGGCTGATGTACCGGGTTTGGGTTCCACGCCTCGACAAATGAGGCGAATCTGGCGCGTAATAGCGGAGCCTCAATCGCTCATTCATTAGAGGTCGATCAATTTAGAGGTCTATAGCGACTCCCAGTAGTGGTCGGGCGGATTGAAGACACATACGAGGCCCAGAAAGGTGAGAAGATGATTCTATATCACCCTTGAGAGTCGTGATATATTAAAAAGTTTGCGCCGATTCGGATCAAGTACGTCCCGGAAGCGGAGATTCAGCGGAGCACTTTGGCAAGCGGCCCGCGACGCTACGGAAGACATTGGTGAATGCGCGAGTCAAGATTACCTCGCGAGCCACTCCGTCGACCCTTACGGCATAGTAGTGCGCCCGGTTAAATTAGGTACTGGCTGGATGGACCTGGTAGGATTATATTAACGGCGGAACCTTACGGGCGACCCGAAGAGCGGCTAAGATAAGAGTGAGATCCTCGGGTTTACGATCACGGGAAGCCTGAGCGAGGATTCTTCACCTTTCTTAAAATGCATCGCGAGGAAGACGCGAATACGTGCTCGAAGTGCACGAAGGCATATCGGAACCATATCGGGCTCGAACATTGGGCCAAGGGAAAGTTTTGAGGCGAGGGGATACTGTGGCCCACAGTAACCGAAGTGCTGCCAGCACGGTCGAGTCACGAGATACGCGGGGAACACGCAAAATATCACGCTCAATGAGACCTCGACATCAATCCTGGCCCTTGGCCCTTCCAGCAGTGGGGGTTGGACATATTGGGACCCTTGCCCATTAAGCGAGCCCGATGTAAATTATAATCGTTACGATGGATTATTTCACCAAGTGGGCGAAGCTAGAGGCCCTTAGCCACGATCACGGAGCGGGGAATCTGCGGCCGTATGGCGAGCGATGTCGTATGCGGGTTGGTGTCAAAGGCGCTAGTCTCGGATAAGCATTAAATTTGATAGCGCCAAAATTCGGGGACTTTTGTGCAGGAGCTCGGGATCAAAATTACTATTCGTTTGCGGCTCACCCCAATCGAATGCGGATGGCCAAAGTACCATCGGAACCCTCAGGCCGCCTTGAAAGCAGTGGAAGATCTGAAAGGGAGTTAGGTCGAATTCCTCCCTGAAGTACTATGGGCCTATAGGACGACACAGGGTCGG
Organism: Tetrastigma voinierianum; assembly: GCA_016808115.1. NCBI lineage: Eukaryota > Viridiplantae > Streptophyta > Magnoliopsida > Vitales > Vitaceae > Tetrastigma > Tetrastigma voinierianum. Next base: position 63,103 of record JAEQBH010008068.1, read on the forward strand.
CAGGAAACTCCATTTGCCCCTGGCTTTTGAGTACGAAGCTGACCTGTTGAAATTGGAGTAAGTCTCCCCCGGAATCGGGCTAGCCTCGGAGAACGAATGATGAGGCCTGGCGTCACGAACTAGAGCTCTGGGCGAAAAGCGTGGCGGGTTCAACAAATCTGAGAGAATACAAAGAAGGAAGACCGCTAGAGCACTACAGCAAGAGTCAGGTGGGAGATTGTGTGAGTTGATCTTGAAAAAACCTTCTGCCCTTGAGGAAAAATCCGGCACATGGGATTTAGGCCTAGTGGGAGGGCCCTTATGTTATATCTCGGGTGGATCGGGCCGAGTGATTATGAGCTCCAAACAGAGGAAGAAAAATTTTTACAGCATACATGGAATGCGGAACATCTTAAGCGCTTTTATCAGTAGGCATCAGTTCGCAATAAGGCTTAGTTCACGGGTGACGAAGTGGGAGGCGAGCCTTTAGTTGTCTATTTGGATGTCTCAAACAGTTCGGGCATGTAAAAAAAAAAAATATATATATATATATATATATATATATATATATACTCTATATATATATATATATATATATATATATATATGCTATATATATATATATATACAATGGAAATTTCATAGAAATAAAAGTACATCTTTATTTCCAAGTCATGAGTTGGATACAATCAATGGTATGCCGATTACATGTAAAAAGCATACAGTACAAGCAGTTCCCTCCATGCACTCGGTGCAAGCAATACCCTCAAAAAAAAAAAAAAACAAAAAAGGAGAAGGAGAAAAAAGATGGGAATGGAGGAGAAAGAAGAAGAAGCGAGGATGAGAGAAAATTTGTGGAGATAGAAAGAAGAAAAGAAAAGAAAAGAGGAGAGTATAGCGGAGAGAGGAAGGAAGAAAGAGAATGAGGTGAGGTGCAAGGGATACCATCCCCACTCTAGGGCATTCCTAGCCAAGAGCTGGGAATAACATGACTCCCATAAAGGGAAGCTAGGGAAAACACAGCTCCCACACTTGCCGGGAAGGGTGGAAAACATGTCGGGCGTCAAAAGGAACCCACGAAGGCGTGAGACATGACATCCATCTTCTACAAACTTCATCCGCCAATTATGGAAAGCGGGAAATCTTCAAGAGCGTAAGGCCTGAAGCGCGAGAACTCCATTTATAGAAATGCAGAAGGCATACCTGGCCGTTCCAAATTCCTCATCAATCACATTAAAAGCGGTTCACACCTTTTCAATAACTGAAGGATACACGAAACGGCTCCCCTCATAAAGCGCCTCTTCATACGAAGCGTCTTTCCCCACAAGATGGATCCTCACACGAAACGGTCCTTCCTGCTGGCCAGCCATAAACCCCGTGCTGCTCCCGACGGGCTCTCCCGCTTGACCTGAGGTTGTGAGCTCCTACTATTCCTTCGGGCTTCCGCATTATGACAGACGGGCTCCTCCCTCCTGAGGAGTCTCATTGGCGAGCTGCTCCCTTCAACACGGGCGAGACGAGCTCTACCATGTGGACGAGCCGCCCAGCTGTACTTCAGCGAGGCGGGCTCCTCCTGCAAATCTCATTGCCGGAGGCTCACCCCTTTCAACCACAGGCGAGACAGGCTCCCTGCATTTGTGGGGGACAGGCCTTCCTTTGTACTTGAAGCAGACGGGCTCCTCCTACTGAAGTCTCGTGTGAGCTCTCCGCCAGCCTTGACGAGCCCAGGCTCCTACTTATTCATCGAGGCGAGCCCTTCATTGTACTTGCGGGCAGGCTCCTCATACAAGTCTCATTAGCTGAGCTCTCCCTTGACACAAACGAGGCAGGCTCCTACCATCCCTTCAGAGCGAGGCCCTTCAGCTGTGCTTCAAACGGACGGGCTCCTGTGAAATCTGTGCAAGGCTCTGCCCAGCACGAGAGCGGGGCAGGCTCCCTACATTTGCTCGGGGGCTGAGCCCTTGGCTGTACTTCAAGCAGGCTGGGCTCCCTCCCTACAAGTCTCATTAGAGCTCTCCCTTGGCCACGACGAACTGACTCCCTCACATTGCTCGGGCGAGCCACCGCTGCATGCGAACGAGACGGGCTCCTCCTACAAGTCTCATTGGCGAGCTCCCTTGGCCACGAGCTGAGCGAGCTCCTACCCGCCAGCCCGGGGCGAGCCCTTGTTGCACTTGAACGAATGGGCTCCTCCACAAAATCTCGACTACGCAGAGCTCTCCCTTGGCCACGAGCGGGCCAGGCTCCTCTATTTATCGGGGCAGGCCACTTGGCTGTGCTTAGGCTGAGACGGGCTCCTCGGCAAAGTCTCATTGCTAGAGCTCTCCCTTCCAACACGGGCGGGGGCCGAGATCCCTCTATTTGCTCCGAGGCTGAGCCCTTGACATGCTGAAGCGAGGCAGGCTCCTCCCTACAAGTCTCATTGGCTGAGCTCTCCCGTAACCACGAGGCGGGCGAGCTCTACCGTCACTCAGGTAGGCCGCTATTTGTACTTCAAACGGCGGGCTCCTCCTGAATCTCATTGGAGCTCTCCCCTTGACAGGCGGGACCCAGTACCACTCTGTTCATCGGGGCGAGCCGCTTGTGTGTGCGAACGAGACCGGGCTCCTCCGCACGAGTCTCGTTGGCGAGCTGCCCTTGGCACGGGCGGGCGAGCTCACACTATTCGCGGGACGAGCCTTCCAGCACGTAGCTAGCGGGCGGGCTCCTCCTATAAGTCTCATTGCGAGCTCTCCCTTAACCGCGAGAGCGGAATGAGCTCCTACCATCCCCTTGGGGCAGGGCCGCTCTTGTACTTGAAGCCAGACGGGCTCCTCCTGCAAACTCATTCTGAGGCTCTCCCATGACCGCGAAATGAGCAGGCTCCCTACATTGCTCGGGGCAGGCCCTTCAACGTACTTCAACCAGGCGGGCTCCTCCTACAAAATCTCATTAGCCAGGCTCTCCATGACATAGGCCCACGAGCTGCCACCGTCTTTGGGGCCAGGCCGCTTCGCGCACTTGACGAGACGGGCTCCTCCTAAAATCTCATTCTGGCTCTCAGCCAACACGAGACGAGCCCAGGCTCCCTCTATTTATCGGAATGAGCCCTTCCTTTGTACTTCAAACGGACAGGCTCCCTCCCTACAAATCTCAGCAGCAGAGCTCCCGCCTTCAACATAAGTGACGAGCTCCACCATCTTTGGGGCGGAGCCCCTTGGCGCTGCACTTGAAGCGAGACGGGCTCCTCCACAAAAAATCTCATTACCCAGGCTCTCCCTTCAACACGGCGAGCCCAGGCTCCCTCTATTTATCGGGGCCGAGGCCCTTCTTTGTACTTCAAACGGGCGGGCTCCTCCTCTGTCTCATTGGCAGGCTCTCCCGCTAACATAGTAGACGAGCTCCTACCCCGTCTTTCGGGACGGGCCACTTCCTTGCCTTAAACGGATGGATCCTCCCTAAAAATCTCATTCTGAGAGGCTCTCCCATGACACGGGCGGGGCCAGGCTCCTATTTATCGGGGCGAGCCCTTCAACATGCCCAGCCAGGCGGGCTCCTCCCTACAAGTCTCCATTAGCGAGCTCTCAGCGACCGCAGCCAGGGCGAGCTCACCACCATCAACCGGGCCAGGCCTTCGCGTACTTCAGCGACAGGCTCTCACCACAGAATCTCGATGTGAGCTCTCCCACTTCGGCCACAGGCGGGGTGACTCCCTATTTGTCGGGACGAGCCCTTCCTTTGTACTTCAAGCAGGCCAGGCTCCTCCCTCTGAGTCTCGATGGCAGGCTCTGGCAACCTGTGACGAGAGCTCCCTCTATTTGCTCGGGGCAGGCCTTCCACTGTACTTCAAACAGGCGGGCTCCTCCTGGAATCTCATTAGCGGGGCTCTCCCTTGACACGGTGAGCGAGCTCCTACCATCGCCGGGGCGGAGCGCCGGCTGGCCTGCCCCGAGCGAGGCGGGCTCCTCCCTCTGAGTCTCGGTGGCAGAGCTCTCCTTGACTGAGCGAGGCGAGCCTCCCACTCTATTTGCTCGGGGCCAGGCCCTTTAGCGTACTTCAACTGAGCCGGGCTCCTCCCTGCAAGTCTCATTAGTGAGCTCTCCGCCCGGCCACGGGGCGCGAGCTCCTGTATTTGCTCGGGGCAGGCCCTTGGCTGTACTTCAAGCGAGCGGGCTCCTCCCTACCTGAAGTCTCGATGGCGACTCTCCCTTGGCCGCAGACGAGCCGGGCTCCTCCTTACTATTCACATTGACGAGCTCTTGGGACACTCTCTCCGCGTATAATCAAGCTTTAATCAACCACACACCTTTGCGAGCCCGGCCTTGTCGCTCCGGCGGGGCCACGTGAGCGAAGGACCGGGTCAATACCATGAAGCCAAGCGGCGAGGTGAATTGAGACCAACAAAGTTCGGAATTACGCACCATGCGGAATTTGGAGCAGAGCAGTTTACAAAGTTTAGAGCGAGGCGGACTAAATTTCCACGATCCTCCCGATTCATGGCCTTGGTCGGGAAAGAAGAGCAAGATATAGATAAATAAATAAAATTAAAATTCCCGAGGAGCAAGTATCCATTAAAGAGGGTCAACGGTGGTAGGCCCCGGGATGACAAAGCGAGAAGAAAATATAATAAAATTAGGAGGCGACCCGGATCTCAGTATCGGGGCAGAGCGAGAAGGGGCCTGGCATGAGTCTTGGGCTCGGGGTTCATTTGTGCGAAGATTCTCAGCCTCCCCCACCATCGCTCGGGAGGTCGAAGTCGAAATCGGATCGAGGTACCTGCAGTGGCTTCTGGCTTGGCAATGCAGGAAGCCGGGTGTGGCACCGACACAGTCCATGTGATTGCACGATGACTCGTCCTTACAACGACCAAATGCGTCAGCGAGATGAGTTGGTCGTAATCCACGACACTCTCGGCAGATCACGACAAGTCCACGGCATGTCGAGAGGACTCACGTCAGGCGAGTCTCAGCAATCACAGTGCCCTCCCGAAATCTCGCAATGACGATCTCAAGTTGTTTCTCCATTAGTCAAGCTGCCGTTGATCGGCGCAACTCGGCCTTGCGGATCCGTTGTTCGTCGAGAGGAAGCAGCGAGTTCCTCCCCAACGATCGAAGCTCGTGCAGGTAGATTGCAGCTCCTCCCGAGTCTCAACCAAATCATCATGTAGAGCATGAAGCTCATCTCGAACTTTTAATCTCCCTCGACAATCGCTGAGCACTCGGACCTCGCCTATTTTCGGCAGATCCACGGCGAGTAAGTGTCTTCGGATCGGGTAGTCTTTGTTTCTCGGACATAGTACACTTTTGCGCGGCTCGTCAGCTCGCGGAAGTCAAGTAGTCACTTTCGCCTTGCCAAGTGGGCCCGATCCTTACACTGCCTCATTCGGTTGGGCTTTTCGTGAGCCCTTCAAATGAGTGGCAGCCTGCAAGACAAACACGGAATTAGGGCTCGGCCTGAGCCGGCCCGGGAAAGTTAGCACGATTATAAACTAGGAAACCTTAGGTCCAGAAAAGACAAGGCGGGGCACATCAGCCAGTAGCCCTTTGATCTCTCAATATCAGAATCTTTGAGGATGGATGTAAATGAAAGCTGGCCAAGAAAGTTCGACATTAAGCGAAATGAAGAATCCTTGATTTCATGACCTTTGATTTTGTTTCTTCTCCTCGACTGCGTCACCTTCGGGAGATGGCTTGGCGGGTGCAGGAGCATTCCATATGGTTATGGGCCGCATACTTGGCTGGTCGCGGAGCCTCGCAGGGATTCCCCACCTGCGATGGGCTCGGAAGAGGGAAGCGAACGAGGAACCGGGGGAACCTCGGCTGATAGGGATGGGGCTAAGGCAGGCCTTTGGGCTGAGGACTTGAAGGTGCCCAATCTCAGAACTCTGTTGCGTGGTGATCCCTCTTAGGAGAATCTGTTTTCCTCCTCTTACTCAGGTTTTGAGATATCCCTCCCGAGGATGAGCGAAATCTCACATCGGGTAGGACGACCCCTTGTGATGAAAACACCCAGTAGAGGGAGGGTGAAGGCCACTAAGACGGAAGATTTTATGGACTTGGGCCAGGATGGTACGGGGACATCAGGCCTTAATAGTTAGCGTAGGAGCAGAGCGAGCATTCGTCGAGGAAGCGAAGCGGCGTGATATCTTACGTCAACTAAGCCCCGAGGCAGGCATTTGAAAAATATAAGGGAAACTTAAGGTCAGGGGTATCCAATCGACTTTAGATGAATTAAACCAAAAGTAAGGATGATACTCACGAAGGTTATGGGGCTACGTTGGAGTGCGCTGGGGTGTCTTCCACAGTACAGAATTGTACTCCCGGTTGAACCACTATGAAAATATCGAACTTTCCATGTCACATGAGAGAAGGTCAGAGATCACGAGAACTCAGCGCCTAGGAAATAAAATAAACCCCTCGGCGGTGGCTCCCGGATTAAAAGATCGGGATGAAAGCCGCATTAGGGGCCTTGACCCCTGTCTCTAAAAAAGACCAACAAACCTACTAAAATGCCCCCTTCGTGAGGGCGGTTAAGGAAGAGGCGGATGAAAATCTTGAAGAACTGTTTGATGAAAGGGTCTGATGGAAGCGGAGGCCCGTTATCAAAGGCGACCTCGAAAAAACATACCATTAGGGCACGGAGGGTAACGTAACGAGTCAATCGGGGAGACCATATCTGAACACCGGGAAGAGGCGGGGTGCTCGTTCAACAAAAGTAGACTCATATAAAGGGCCAAGCACTCTTTGGGGCCCACAACCGCGAATGTCGGGCGGCGGTCTGAGATAGTCGAACCACTACCGGATATTTGGTGGTTTATCTTCCTTTTCCGCACCTAAGGGAAGGGAGTATCTCCGGAGACGAGTTGAGGCCAATGACCGTCAAGCAGCGGAAAGCGCCCCCGGCTTTGCCGGGGCCGGCATCGCTTGGAGGAATCATCGTGCAAGAGGAAGAACGTTTGGGACCCTTAGCGTAGCAGCGAAATCAGAACGGCGAACCACTAGGGCCTCGTCTTATCAATCGAAAGAAACTCTGACGGAGCGGGATGCGGGCCGGAATGAAAAGACGCGAAGGGACTGACGAGCAGATAGGCAAAATCGAGCGAAATACAAGAGCGCGAGAAATATAAAGACAAAAGGGAGTTATGAGGCTAAAGGAAATTCGAGCCCCAGAAGGTCGACAAAGCAAGGGAAAACAAAGAGAATAGAAAAACAAGCACGAAACTTCGAAGAGCCATCATTAACATATAGCCCAATCGGACGAGGTTAATTAATCCACATCAGAAACGAGACACGGGAAATAACAAGCAGATCACGAATTTAATCTGACCGCGCCCGATGCGTGCGAGAGTTTGAGGGCGATAAGGATATAGAAATGGGTGAAACGTTTATTCGCCCCGACCTTGAGGCGGTGTGGGTGGGTACCATTGTCCATCCTTCCATAGTATTGAGCCAAGCTCGGCCCGTTGGGTCCCGAACGCATGGAATTGAAAGAGCGGAGAGCCCATACTGAGGCGTCAGACTATATCTCTACAAATAACGGATGATAGAATATTCCTTAAGAGACGTCCTATCAAGTCCTATTATAAAAGAAAGGAAAAGCATCAAAAAAACCGTTAGTTGAATATCTCCCAATAAGGAAGGAGGATTACTCCAAATAAACTCCATTGACTAATCCATTGCTAAATCTATGGATGACTACGTGAGGAAACCGATCCTCAAAGGAAAGAACTAATCATCGTCAGGTGGATGAAGACCCATTCTGAATACAAGGCCGCTCAACACTAAAAGATGCACGCGGCTGAAAGCAATCAAAAGACTCTCTTTTCTCTCATCTGAGAATCGACTTAGGCATCGGGCGGCCGCCTTGAGGCGAAACCCTCGCCGTGCCTTGCTGCTTTGGTTTTCTTGCGGGGCTTGGCACCGAACCTTATATACCATTGCGGTAATCTACCCCATCCCGGACGGTCAGGCGCCAGCCGGTTCGGACCCTCGGCGGAGTCTTGGTCGGCCCAGCGACCCAGCGCGACCAAACGACCCCAGCTCCAGCCCAGTTCCAGTTGAAAACGAGGCATCATCAGTATCCATCTGTGAGTGACATCCAAAATGTTGCTGTGTTCCAATGTGCTCAATTCTCGATGAGTGGGATGGCTTGTCCTTCAGGGTATCTCCTTGTTTATCCTTGGCGTGGAGTTTTGCATCCTTCAACTAGCAGTTCGCTGGTACCGCAATTATGGGTTGTTTGAGACCCATGGGGTTTCCTTGGTTGTTTGGTGCCTTTGCCATGGTTGTTGACTATTATCTTTTGTGATATTTGGTTGCATTTTGCCCACGATGTGAGAGGATTTTGGTGAAAGGATGAAACAGAGCAAGCGAATACAAAGTTTTAGTCCTTCTTAGAAACCTTGTGGTGTGTTTCATGGTGGCAACATGCGGGGTCGGATGTTGGGGTGCTCGGGTGTAGCGATTCTTTGTTGTCTCCTCCATCTAGGGGATGGTTTCCCAATCTCGCGAGTTGGACTATTGTCATTATGGTGTCCTTGAAGAAGCTCGAAACATGTTGGCAAGTCGTAATGCTAGTGGTGTTGTGGATACCATATCGCCACATATTATGTATGTTAATTGTCGCTCGGGTGGTCTATTTCTCGTTCGATTCTTGATTGCCGCATTTATGGGTTTGTTTTTATTTTGAGTGTTAGTTGTATCACCGCATTTTAAGTCACATGGGTTTTATTTTGGTTTCCACGTGCTCGGGTTGTGGGTATAATTTATCGATGCGACGATATCTTCCGAGTGCCATTGTTGCTTGTTGCCACCTTTGTGGGGTTGGTTGTTCTGCGTGGTTTGTTGGTTCTTACTGTATGTGGGGATCTGTATCGGTGATGCGCTAGGTTTTAGGAAGGTGTTGTCCGTTTTTCTTTCGGGTGTAGCACGGCTCGGTGTATTGTTCGTTTGGGGCGTGCCCTTTGGAAATAAATTCTTAACTATCGAAAAAAAAAAAAAAAAAAAAAAAAAGAAAGGACTCTTTGTGGGTGGCCTAGGTTCGGACATGGTTTTTTTTTTTGAATAATTGGATGGGACATAGTACTTAAGGCCAGAGTTTTGGTGTGCAAAGTCTAGCCAATTTGCTCACTGGGTTGGCGTAAACTTCGCCGAGTTAAGGGATAGGTCGGACCTCTCATAAAACCTGAGGTGTCTGATGGTGTTGGGACCTTTTTATGGCATGATTCTTTTGAATCGGTTGATGTTCTCTTCTTGTTGCTGGTAGAAAGGATCATATATGGTCTACGCACTTTATTCATAAGTAGCTCATGTGGCGGAGGTTACTTGTGATGGTAGGTGGAACTGGCCTTGGAGTATGTGTTTTGATTGCCAAGCTTTCAACAACATTTTTATTCATGAGGAAGCAAGATTCAACAAAGGGCAAAGAGTGGAACAATATGAAAGACAAGCATATGAGTTGTCGACGGCTTGTAGTGATCCAGGAGGATGGATTCGAGTTACATGATATAAAGAGGTGTTCCCAGAGTTGTGCTCAAGAATAGATGGTTCTTCCAAGATTATTAAGAAGATCATAAAGAATGCTTACAGGTTAAATTCTTAGGGTGGCTGCGATATCACCTACATTCAAGGTTAAGGATTTGAGGCCTTATCATGGTGAAGACTTGAGGACAAGTCTTTTTTCAACTATAGGGGGTTTGATCTGGGAGCTTCTATAAACACACCAAACATTGGGAATTCAGCCTAATTATTGAAGGAGTGGATTAGGAGGTCAAAAGAACGTGAATACATGTAGAAAACTCCTTTTTTTCTTGGACCTCATTTGGGCCTTGGAAAGTGGACGATGTTCGACTTGGACAAACCGATCATGAACTTCCATATTGATTTTAGAAAGTTTTCATGATTTGCTCCAAGATTTTTGTTTTATCCTTTTAGGAAGATTTGCTTTATTTATTTAGAAAGTTTGCTTTATTTATTTTAGAAAGTTTGCTTTTAAGAGTTGCTTTATGTAATTTAGAAAGTTTCTTTTCCTAGTTAAAGTAGAAGTTACTTTATTTGATTTAGAAAGTATGGGACTATATATACCCCCCATAATGTAGTCTTTTGAAAAAATCAGTTCAAGTTAAATAATATTTTCAAATTTCTCTTTTAAGAGTTCTCTCTTGTTCTCTTATCTCTTGGGTGGATTCCCTTGGGGACGAGTTCGTGGCTTCTCATACCTTGAGTGGGTTCAGCAGTGGTGAAGTCTTTGTCAAAACTATCCAATCAATATTATCCATAGTTGATTGTGGCGCCTTCACTCCATCATCTGAAAGCTTATGTGGATCGTTTCATTAACTTAGATAAGTAACCACTCTTTGTGGAAACTCTACTATCCTCACCATCTCGTCTTTTCTAAACTTTCCATAGCAGTACAATCGACCCAAAGAACTTTCCAAATCTTGTTCCATACTACTAAAACCTTCCTAAATACCCATTTTCCCTTATATACCATAAATTTATCTTTCTTAACTAGAAAATCTCCAAAGTCGTCCATAACCTATTTTGGCCCAAGAAAACTACCCCGAACCCATATTTTGACTTTTCAACTTAAGGATCGCCATCACGATCGACTTTGCATCAAGTGGTATCGAGCTCATGGATTGATGGTTGATCATAAAGCGAGCGGTGTGCTTGATCACTGGGCAGATCTCTGGAATGCGGTTTGAGTCGTTCACTAAGCCGGGAGGAAAAATATTATTTTTATGAAGGCTTTGCAGCCTAGTCAACTTGAAGGTTTCTTGGGGCACTGGCTAAAGGTATGTATGTACGAGACTATGATTATCATGGGGAGGTATGATTACTTACTACGAATGAAGATTACTATAAGAGGCATGGTAACTATGATGAAGGCTTTAGATTCAATCCAAAATTTAACATTCGAATTCGATGGAAGGACAGATCCCTAATTTTAGTTGGCTTGTATAATTGGAGCATGTCTTTGGTATTATAATGATTCCACGAGCGTGAAAAGTGAAGTTGGTGGCTACAAAGATGTGCAAGAATGCTTCTATTTGGTGGTAAAACATGAAGAGACAACGTGAAAGAGATGGTAAAAAGAAGATTCAAACTTGGGGAAAGTGGTCCTTCAAGAGATACTTAATTTCTTTTTTTTTTTTTGGATAATTAAGAATTTATTACCAAAGGCGAAGCCACATGACAAAGATACGAGCCCGAGGCCTAAGGGAAAGAAAAGCAGGGCCAGGCACCTCTTTAAAAACATAGGAAAAGCGACAACTGAAACAACCAACAACAACGAGGACAAAATACCAAACTCACACCTGTCAGTGGGGCTTGAACCACAAACCGGCCCACGGCCGAGTGAAGGCAGCGATAAACCTTGAGAGATACTTAATTTCAAAACCTAACAAAACCACTAAACACCTATTTATAATTGGCCACATGCCATAAATGATAATCATACACTTTGCATGGCCGTGGTGGAGCGTCTGGGTGATTGATGGTTTTGTTTGGTCTCTGTTATTTTATGTTATTTTAAAATCCAACATAAAATAATCTAACACACCCTGATTTCCACGGTGTGATTTATGTTATTTTACCATCTTTTTTTTTTTCATCATGAGTCCCTAACATAGGACTCTTTCAAAATCCAACACTTTGCATAAAAGGGGCTACCACTAGCTACACATCATATATATCAACGTATTTCTTAGAAACACAATTCGAAACTCCCACTTGGACTAATCGCTTTAGAAATGTAATTAAAAACTCATCGAGTCTCAAAACATATATATATACATATCTATCTTGAGGTAAGTCCTCAATGCACCCAGACTATACACTTACATGATCGAAATAATATTTACACAAATCGAAACTTTCTACAAAGTGTCCCAAACTAATGGCCCTGAAGCCAAATCTCTGACCATGATCAATATAGGCCCACATCCCAGAAAATATACGAGTGTGAACCTCCACACAACACTAGATGTTCCTGAGTGTATGCTGACCACCGGCATGCTAAGAGAGCTGTGCCACGATTCCCCGACCTCGAAAACCACACTTGGAGTCAAACTCGAAGTCATACTTGCATTTGGTCTCGTACGCATCTAATTTGGAGGGACTCAATGGGGTGAGTTCGACAACTCGATGTGAATCCATAACAAGCCATGCTTATAAAAACATTTCAAAATACAAATAATTCAACACATCTCAAAACATAGGCATTTCAATTAATAGGTTGATGTGACAGGAAGCAATGGATAAATCTTGCCACCATCTCGACCCTGTTGATGACTCTTTTGGGCTTTCACCCGAGGACTAGTGATCATCCCCAGAACAACGACAAATTCTTGGGACTTACTAGCAGGGATATGCCCACATCCGTATAACGACAAATTCTTTGGGACTTACCACCCAGGGATATGCCCACATCCCGTATATCTGTGACCTTTCTTGGACTACAACCCAGGGACTAGTCATGTAGTTCGTGTCCACTACATCAATCCGGGACTCTCACAGTCCATACCCATGTCATGCTTTAAACAATTTCTAAAGCATTCACCCACATGGATATTTAAAAACATCATGTACCGATTAATTGAATAATTCCATAGATACAAAAATATACACATTTATATATATCATTAGAAAATCACCGCAGTTCAAGCACTGGAGATAGTGCGAATTTTTGTCAAACCATGGTATAAGCGGGGAGAAAGGTTAAAAGATCCTACCTTCCTTGGATTCAAAAATCCTAAGTCTCCCAGTCAAAAGCGAGGCCTACTCAGAAGGATGCAATTAAGAAGTCATAAGATTTCTTAGCCTCAGAAACTAATCAAGGTTACATAAAATTACCCGATTGGTTTTATTACTACTTCACCACTCGAATCCCACACATATTCTTATACTACCAACATAAACCAAGTCCTTCAAGAGCACTCTCTTTTACACTTACTAATATCAACATTTGTACATATTAGGGTAACACAAATAACACACAACACTTATTTTATTGTTCCATTTATCTCAAGACCCCCTTTTTTCTTTTTTTCTTAACCATTTTGACCAATATACATATTTTTGTTCCTATGGTCTTCTGACCAAAAGTTCCCCTATCTCTTAACCTGCCTCTTAAATCCAGGTCATTCGGACCTCGGAATCAGAGTTATGGTTTTACACTCCCGACCTCCCAGGGGTATTTCCTAGGGATAGAATCTGTGTCCTCACTTCACCCTTACTTTGACAAAATTATGGGAACAAATGAGCCATAATTTTGGCAATACTTTCTTCATGAAGTTACGCCCCTATGTAGCTACTTTGAGAAGGATTTTGAATCACTCCATTTGGATCAATATAACAGCTTTATGACTCAAAAATAGGAATTGCTCGGAACGAGGGATGAATGCATGCTGACTTTCAACCTCAAATTCAAGGGCCTTAGTGGGTTTAGTTCTTGGTTGCTTCTAGACATTAAGAGAAGGGAATACAGGTCTTGGGCTTCTTCTCGACTAGAATCATCGAGTTCGGAGTTCTTTAGGCAGCTTATGGCCCCGAAAACTGCTGTCATGGGAATTCGAGGGAAAATTTGGACAGCACCTCACTTGGACACACACCACACACACATGCCATCTTCACAAAAAAGCGGTCTTTTACAATTTGAGGTTCCACTTAAGCACACCTTTCATCAGATCTAGGAACATGATGTAATCCCACAAAACCCGAGAATATAACCAAAGTCCATAAATACAACTAAGGCCTCAGATCATGTTTACATACCTTGGTGAACTCACCACAAAACGAAGCTTTCCTTCAAGCCTTTTCTCCTCCTTCTCTCTAGCTTCTCTCTAGAACTCTCTCTCCTTTCTAAATTTCCAAGAATTTTCCACTTCCCTAGCAAGAAGTTGGTCTAGCATCCAAAACCCAGAGAATTGGTTTGCTTGGCACATAGTAAGCTCTTCTCATGCACTGCCATGTGTCGAGATCTCTATGCATATATGGTGTGTACCCTCATGATGCCACATAAGCTCTAAGGATATTACACTTTAGTCCCTCTCCACTAACAAGTTTTTTTGGATAATTAGATTTGTGGGCAGCATGACAAAGAATACTATACAAAAAAACGGACGGCCAAAGAAAACCCGAGGCCCATAGCCCACGACAAGACAAAGAAAAAAGCGGATGACACCTCCTATAAATATAGAACTGACCGACAACAGTGACTCTCAAAACCACCAAAAACACAGACGCTGACCGGACTAACAAGTTTTTAAAGTGGTCCCTTCAAGACATACTTAATTTCAAACCACCCAACAAAACCACTAAACTTACCTAATTGCAAGTGACCCACATACCATAAAAATGCGATCTCACACACTTTACTAATCCTCTAATTAAACCAACCTTTAAGATGACTAATCTTAATCACAATTTAAAATATCATAGGGCATAAATTGCATTTGCTCCCAATCATACTTGAATATAACAAAACATATACCCAAGGTGTTACATTCCCTCCCCCTTAAGTAATTTGCTTCACAGAAATTTAATAGTACTAACTTTGTGAAGAGTTAGGATACTTCTTCTTCACATACGCTGGTTCCACGTGGCTTAACACTGTGGTGTTCCCATAACACTTTCACTAGGGAAATAATTTTGTTCCGCAACACGCGTTCCTGCACATCTAGAATCTCCCTTGGCCGCTCTTCATATTTCATATTCTCTTGCAAATTCGACTCTTGCCCGATCTAGTATGTACGAAACATACGGCTCATACTTCATAAAAATGAAATGTGGAATACATCATGTATCCCGAACAAGCTGCGGCGGAAGAGCTAGCGTAGCTACCTCTCGACTCTTTGGAGATCTCAAGCAGGACGATGTACTGGGGGCGAGTTTTCCTTTTAACAAATATTCCATGAAATATTCCCTTGAAGAAATGGAGCCCGGCTAATTCGCAGGATCCAATGATAGGGGGGACTCCACATCTTCCCAATGGTTAAGTTCGCCTCTTGGAACATAAGGGGCTTGAACGACCCCCTCAAGCAAAGAGAAGTGCGTTCTTTTGTAAAGTTCCATGCTCTTGATTTTATTTGTCTCGTGGAAACTCGGGTGCGGGCACCTAACAGGGACAGAATTTTCAGCTCTCTTTTTCCGGGGTGGAGACTTTTCCATAACTATGAGCATGCTCTGCTTGGTAGAATCTGGATTTGTGGAAACCCTGAGAAGTGTACGCCTCTAACAACTACATGGATAGAAGAGTGCTCTAGCTCCATCTCTTATGGTGTGAGCCCTTGGTAGGGCAAAACCCTTGGATGATTATGGGCGACTTTCAATACCACGGGTTTAGCGGTGAAGGTCAGTGACATGTTGAATGACACGGCCATGAATGACTCCACGAGTGCTGTTTTCCCTTGAACTGCGGATGTTCCTTTCTTGGGGCCTTTATTCACTTGGATGAGCGAAGTAAAGTGGAATTAACTTATTTTTTGGATAATTAGAATTTATTGCAAGGGGAACCCAAAGCGAATCTGACCAGAAACCGGCCAGTAGAGGCAGCGGAGCAAAAGCAAAAGCGGACAGCACCTCCCCTAAAAACAAGGGGAAAGGGCAACGGCCCGCCTTGAGGAAACACTGATAAACTAACAACACAATCATGAAACTAAAGCACATCCAGGCAAAAGCAAACAACCGCAAAAGAAGTTAATACAACGCCAGCTCAACCCAGCGAGATGAAGCGAAACTCAAGCATCTGAAACTCAAGCGGAAAAGCGAAAGCAACTAAAGGCAAAAACCACATCGGGACCGGGAATCGACACAGCCTTGCGATAGGGGGGCGCCTCGCGGTAGCGCCAACACCTGGGTGACACCAATATAATGAGGGCAGCTCCATCTCGCCTGAAATCTACATTGGCCCAGGTTGTCGGCCACATTATAGAAACTTGAGATCTAAAGTGGTGTTAACTTCATATTAGGAAGTTAGGCGGATGCCTTCAAATGAATGCGGCAGATGTGTTCCCCGATGCGTTCACGGGAAGTTCTCCTAGGTTATCGATCCATTGCCCAGCACAGTTTGGAGTCTTAAAGGTAAATCGGGTCAAGGCACAAGCTTATCCCATTCAAATTCTTTAATTCACACGGGCTGATCATCAGGACTTCATTGGGCTTGTAAATGACGGTAGTCAGATAATGAAGTTTCGGTACTCCCATGTTGGTGACATAGTGAAAAGTGTGAAGGCCATCCTTAAAGCCTTGTTTAGATCCTTTGGTAGGTTGCATGGCCAGTATTTATTGGCATTGCTTTGAGGAGCACTTTGCGGGCTGTCTAACGTGTAACAGTCCCTCTAATCCCATCTTGAGGGAAAATGAGAAGGATTGTAAAGAATTATCATGGCTCAGTAGTTCTTTGGAGGTTTCTTGAAGCAAAAATCTAGAGTTCAGTGGCTTAAACTCGGGATCAGAACACTAGCTTCTTATGCTCGGAGTGCTTTAGGAGTTATTCTTATGTGAATGGTACAGGCGAAGACACAGTTGCCGTGTGAGGAAAATTTGTAAGGCACTTCAGTGTTTATGTTAAGTGAACCCTCGTCTAAGCGATTAAGTATTTAGATAGATTGGATGGCTTGGTGTTCCCCGACATATGGATCTGTTTGAATAAAGCAATTTCCCATGAGGAGATCAAGGAAGCCATTTTTTTTTTTTTTTGGATAATTAGGAAGCCATTTTTTCCATTGATGATTCCAAAGCTCCTGGCCCCAATGGGTTTTCACAGCCAGATGGGTTTCCGCATTTTGAGGCGGCAGGGGTATTATTGGGAGTGACGTTCTTGTTGTGAGTTCCTTCTTTGAATCTGGAAGTATGCTTGTGAGATTAATTGTACGATTATAGCTTTGGTGCCTAAGGTTCTAATCCACAGTTACATGCGATTATAGACCTTTATTTCTTGTTCTGACACCATCCTATAAGTGCATCTCGAAGATCATTCTTTGCGAGTGTGATGTATCCGGATATTATCCAGGCCCATCCGCAGTCATTTGTTGTCTGGTCGAACATTACCCAGGCGATGTCATATCACCCAGACCTTATGTTAAACTACCATCGTGATATTAGTCTCAGGGTGTGCACTTTAAGTTTGACATCATGAAGGCATATCTGACACGATTAGTTGAGGTTATCTTGGTATCACTACGCCTGGAACCCTACTCACATTGAAATGTAATGTAAGCTTGCGTCAACGCTGACCTTCCCTACATTTCGATAAATGGTGAGCTTGCGGGGTTTTTGCTATGACGGGTTAAAGCGAGGGGACCCATTATCATCTTTTTATTCATCCTCATGATAGGAGGCCTTTTCGGATCCTTAGGCTGTGGCCTTGATAGACAGGGTTTCGGTTCCACCCCATATGCAAAGAAATCAACCTTTCCACAGCTATCATTCTTTGGTTGGGCGTTGCCCGCTTTACGTAATAAAGTTCTTATTATCGAAAGAAAAAAATGATATGTTTTATTTTGGTGGGGCTGAACACATTCCGATTATTGAGGTCTTCATGGGCCAATTAAGCAAGTTTGCGTGCTTCTCGGGGCTTTCAAGTGAACAAGCGAGAAAAAGTGCCATTTTCTAGTGGAGTTTCGATGAAGTTAGGAATGACTTGTTGAGCATACGGGGTTCACCGATGCAGGCCAGTTTCCTATATGAGATGTTGGGAGTCCTCGATTTCCATAAGGCTCACTCAGGTGATTGTATGCCTCTTATTCAAAAAGAATTACGGCTAGAATTCGATCTTGGACAAGCAAATCTACCATCTTATCTTGGCCGGTCTGGTGATTAGCCGGTCTTATACGATATACAATTGTCTTGGTGCAGCTGTTTATTATCCCAAATTATCTTATATCTTAAGATTGAAGCAGTCATTCGGTAGCTTCTTATGGTGCAGAAATTAGGAGCCTTCGTCGTCTTGAATCAAATAGAATGTGTGTCTTCCAAGGAGGGAGGCGGTTTAGGCCTCGGGCGTGTTAAAGACTGAATGATTCAAATGTTATGAAGCATGTACGGAATACGTTCTGTAAAGAGAAGGACTCCTTGTGGGTGGCGTGGGTGGTGTGGGTCGCGGGGTTTGTCTGCGGCGGGGGAGCCTGCGGAATGCAGGTCCCTCTGAGTTGTTCACAGGTTGGCGAGAAAATCCTTGACTTAGAGAGGATCGGACCCTGCAAAGCCTGAGGTGTGGGTTGTGGGCGGCGACCTTTTTACATGGCGATTTGGAACCGGTTGGTCCTCTCCTTCCCTATTATGGTGACGGATCTGTATGACTCTGCCGATTAGGTATAACACTCGGTAATTTGTAGTTATTGATGAAGGGGTGGAATTGGCATATCATTGGTGAATTTGACCTTATTCTTGTCGAAACAGTTGTGCAGTGCCATATCGATGCCTCCCAGGAGGATATTTATCTTGGACTCTAGATCCTTAGGGTTTTCACTCGCTCTTTGGAACCACTTTAGACCAAAGATCTTAGGTTGTTAATTGGCCTTGTCGATTTGGTTCCCAGGCCATCGGGAGCATGTGCTTTCCAATTATTAAAATTTGGCGATGCTTGAGCAGTTAGTTGCAGGATAAGCTTCTCAAGTGGGTCTCACCGGCTCTATATCTTGTGGCGTATTTTGTCGTGCTAATGTTGAAGACGAGAACCACTTATTCTTAGGTTGCCATTTCTGGGCGTATTTGGCGAGGATCACATAATTGTGTGGGGGACCTCTGACTCTCCAGATTAGCAGATGCGGGTGAGTACCAACGAGGAGAATCCTTGGCTCTATTCTGAAGATTGCGTGGGGTGCTACTATCTACCACTTGTGGGGTCATCGAATAAGTAGAATTCATAGGAAACGACTATGCTCAGTACAATCTTATTTTTCCTCATTTGTGATGATGTTAGACCCCGTATTTACGGTCTCAGGAGAAGGTTGTTGATAGTCTGAAGCGGATCAATGTGTGAGAGATGGTCCTTCACAGTAATATTTTATCTCTGGTAGGTTGGATCTTGATTTGTGATTGTTGGGGCCTTGTTACCTTGCCGGATTGTGGGCGGGTTTTGTGTTATTCTTTTTGGTTGTAGGCATGTTTTGTTAGTGGTATGTGTTGTTAATTTCATTGCTGTTCCTATATTTATAGAAGTCTTTGTCCGTTTTTCTTCTGCTGGTTGGCCTCGGGCCTCAGGTTCTTTACCATTCTTTGGTTGGGCGTGCCTTTGTGCTCAGTGTAATTATTCAAAAAAAAAAAAAAAATTCCCTTGTGAGGCGACACTCTCGAAAACACCTTGGTCCGACACAGAGGCTTCCCAAAGTCTCCTCTGTGGTCGACATAACTGCATGCGCTCAATCTTTGCCAGGCCTATCACGGACCACCCTTATCTTCTCTGTCGTTTCTGCACCAACTGCAGACCAATCCGTAGCCTCTCTGATTCGAGTCAAACACGTAGCGTCTTCATGGCCTTCCACCAAGAGCTTCATACGGTGCCGTCAATCTTTGGAAACTATTATTATCTGTGAGCTCGATCGAGCGATGGTCCATCCCGACTCCTGGAAATTAACACGCATGCTCGGCATATCTTCCAAACTTCGAGCACGTTTTTTGCCTTCGAGGCCCCAGGCAGAGGTCCCAGAGTTTCCATGTATTCGTGCGTCTTGACCTCTGATCAATTCTTCAATAATTAAATTTTGAATTCCCAATGTTTGGTGTGTTTATAGAAACTCTGCATGTGAACCCTATAGTTGGAAAAAAGACTTGTCCTCGAGTGCCATACGTAATCAAGGCCTCGAAATCCTTAACCTTGAATGTAGAGCGAATATTGGTCATAAGGCGTTGGCACTTGTAAGCATTCTTTATGATCTTCTTAATAATCTTGGAAGAACCATCTATTCTTGTGCATAACTTGGAACACCTCTCTTTTATCATTTGTAACCAAATCCGTCCTCCTGGATCAAATACCAGCCGTTGATAACCTTCATATGCTTTTTTTTTGGATAATTAACCTTCATATGCTTGTCTTTCATATTGTTCCACTCTTTGCCCTTTGTTGAATCTTGCTTCCTCATGAATAAAAATATTGTTGAAAGCTTGGCAATCAAAACACATACTCAGATCCATCTTTTTCATGCACCGACATAAAGCAGGAACCACATAGGAACTTTTCACTTTTAGACAAGCCCTTTGTCGAAAATCATCGGCTGTGTTTAACTCTTCATGCTCCTTAGGGCTCTTCATAGAGAGCTAGCTTATTTTAGGAAAAACCAAACTGGTATGAGTCTGTTGGTGTTGAATACCCCTCATGGGTGGAAAGCGGGTGTGGTATTTCTTAGGGCATTACATCAATAAGTCATGTCGATTTGCTTCTAGTGAAATTCCTTTTCACTTTCGGTTTCTTCAACAACCAAAGTACGTCGCATTTAAACATCTTTGATTTTAAATCAAAATTTGTGATAGTGAACTCTTTATCCTCATCTTCTTGGATATGGTTAGATTATTTACTTCATGACATCGACTTAGATTTTGGCCAGTGGTGATTTATTCTCATCGTCTTCTTGGACATGGTTAGATTCGATCACTTGTTCAACATCTTCTTCCTTAATATCTTCTCGATTAAAGGAAGCAGCTTTTGGTTGGGGCGTCTGAGAATCGTATGCTGACCTTGGCATAAAAACACGTCTTTGACTTAGAAGCCAATTCTTGTTGTAGCCGCTCTTTGTAGTGTGGGTAGTTTTCCTACCACTAAGTTCGAAAATTAGAACCCTCATGAGCCACTTCATTAGCCACACTCTTAGTTGTAGTAGAGTTTCCATCTTTTTAGTCCCGACCTTGAAATAAGTTTCATCGCATCTTGAAGACTATATGGTTGCGAAAAATAACTCTATGATACCGGATCTCAAACCGACAATGTAGTGGTGGGGTATGCATATTCCTCGGCCTCTTGCAGAGTCTCCTTTGATAGTAAGTTTACAAACTTGGCCCAGAGATATTCCTCCCACACTCCCAGTCTCGTTGCTTAAAGTTAAATTTTGAGGTAGATGTCTTAAAGCGGTAGTTAAGAAGGTACTTCCTTTTGGTTCTTTCTTCATCTTTCCCCGAGTTTGAATCTTCTTTCATCTAACTCACGTTGTCTCTTCATGTTTTCCACGAATAGAAGCATTCTTGCACATCTTTGTAGCCACAAACTTCACTTTTTCACGATTCGGGGGAATCATAGCCACACCAGACATGCTCCACCATATTAAGCCAATCGAAATTCATTAGGATCCATCCTTCCATCGAATTCTGGAATGTTAAATTTTGGATTGAATCTAAAGCCTTCATCATAGTTACCATGCCTCTTATAGTAATCTTCATTCTTTTTTTTTTTTTGATAATTAAGAATTTATTACCAAAGGCCTTGATAAAATACAATGAGCGAGGCGGGGCCCGCAATCAGGAAGACAAAGAAAAAACGGAATGACACCTCCCTATAAATACTTAAGGCAGAGAGCGAAGCCTGACGAGGCAACCTGAAAGCCGCAGCGAACCTGAAGCCCGCAATCAGGGCAAGAAAAAACACGAACGCCCTGGCAGGGAAGCTGACAAGGCTGACAATCACAAATCAAGAATCCAACCTACCAAGAGATAAAATATTAATAGGGAAGGACCATCTCTCACACATTGATCTGTTCGCAGGACTATCAACAACCTTCTGGAGACCAGAGATACGAAGTCTAACATCATCACAAATGAGGTGAAAAATAGTATCAGCTGGAGCATAGTTGTTCTCATGAATTCTACTATTCCGATGACCCCACAAGTGGTAGATAGTAGCACCCCACGCAATCTTCCTTGTAATAGAGCTGAAGGACTTTCCCTTGTTGGCAATTACCCACAAGAATTCGTTCTCCCAATTCCTCGGAGTTCTAGAGACCCCGCACAACCATAGAATCCTCTGCCAAATACCAGCTGTGAAATGGCAACCGAAGAATAAGTGGTTCCTGTCTTCAACATTTGCGTAAAATACCTGAATATAGGTGTGAGACCACTGCGGCTTATCTGCGGGTAACCAATGCGTGCAATACGGCCCGGCCCGGTGATGAAAGCATGCCTCTGATGGCTTGGGGAAACCGTCGAATAATATGATTAACAGCGGCATCTTGGAGTGCAAGTGGTTCGGCCGAGCTTACGGTGAAAACCCGGAAGGATCACAGAGTCCGAGATAATATCCTCTGAGGCATCGATAAGGTAATTAGCCTGGCTGTTCTTTGATAGCAATAAGGTCACTACGAATTAGCGGTAGGCGATTCCACCCCACTTCATCAATAACTCGACTACTCGGCGTTACGATGAATTACTTGTGAGTCATCTGAAGATCAGCTCACCATAATAGGAAGGAGAGGACCCAGGGTTCCGAAATCATCTGTAATAAATTGTGGCAAATGCTTCCTTGTGCTTTATGAAGTGCGATCCTCTCTCTAGTTGAAGGATTTTACGCGACTCCAAGAACAACTCGTGGGGACACTTGCATTCGAGAGGCTCCCCTGCTGTAGTCAGCGTGGGGACATCTCGCTTGGCACTATCTTCTCTGGCCAGGTTGGGAGAGAGAGGAAAATGAGTGATTTGAAAAAGGAGTTTAGAGGGCTCACCCTTCTCTCTAAATTTCTCGACTATTGTCGGACCGATTTAAAGAGGAAGGATTCATCCTCACGCGAGGGCTTCCATAGATTAAGTCGGGGTTTAAACCAGGCACTCGAGGTAGGTCTTCTCCTACTTTTGTTACTTTCACCACTAAGGGTTATTGTGGTGATTGTCTTGCCAGGGGAATAGTTGGTTGTATTTTCAGACCTCATGAGAAGCGCAGGTAACCAGTAGTACACATAAGTGGACTTCTCAACTGGTGTTTTGAGGTGGGGAAGAAAATTTGTTGTGTGTCATTCTGGTAAATGAAACAGCCCACATCGGTGAACTTGATGTTAGGCTTTTGAATTTCTCTCGTTCAGGTTCTATTAGACAGTTAGCATGGTCTTTTTACCTGGAAACAGTCCTAATAGGCGAGAGGTCGACCTCGCAGAGGGTTATTTGTAGAGATCAACTGTAGAGGAGTCAAGAGTACTAGAGGTCAGCTCGACCGGAGGTCATACGGGGATAAGTCGACTCGATCGGTCGGCTCGACGGTCGGCTTCGGCCATCTTGACTTATCTGAGCTCTCAACGGACGGCCCGAAACTTCGCCGTCCAGGGCACCAGATTACGGTGTTCTTGACTCCAGCATCAAATCTCATTTGATCGAGGATCAAATATCTTATGCTGTGGAGGATCGTAAGAGTTCATTAAGCTCGGCCCGGTCGGTCAGGCTCGGAAAGTCGAGTCGGCTGGCAGGACGACTACTTGTGACCTCCAGGCTGGGAGGTCATAACTTCTTCATCTGAACTCCGTTTTGCGTGTTCTTGGACTCTATGGAAAGCCCATTGAGTCAAGCTTCCATTAATATTCCTGTGGAGGACAGTGGGTGTCAGCCAAGCTCGACTGGGGTTCAGGTCAGCCTGGTAAGTCGTCAGCTCGGTTTGACTACGTGTGACCTCCAACTTCTAAGGTCATAATCTCTTCATCCGAACTCCGCTTGGTGCTCTCGACTTCATGGCGTTCATTATCAAGATCTCCATTCATATTCCCGTGGAGTGACATTGAAGTGTCAGGTCGAGTTCGGGCGGCGGTCAGCTCGGCAAGTCAGTCGCCTTACTGGTTTGATTCTGGCGCACCTCCAACTTCTAAGGTCATAACTTCATCCAAACTGGCGCTTTCGTGTTCTTGACTCTATGGAAAGCCCATTGAGCCAAGATTCCAATGATGTTCGTGGAGGCACAGTCGGAGCTGGCCGTCAAGGTCGGGTCGGCCAGATAGGCTGGCAGGTCACAAGTGTATCGGTTACTTCCATGTGTGACCTCCAACTTATGAAGGTCATAACTTCTTCGTCCGAACTCCGTTTGGGGTGCTCTTGACCGGAAAGCCCCATTGAGTCAAGATTTCAAATATATGCCTGTAGAGGGCAGTAGGTGATTATAACCTACTGGAAAATCTATGTTTTTGCACCAAGTGTGTAGGTTTCTGCTGGTTATGTAGAGGTGAATAGTCGGATATGACGCGACTCATCAGATGCAGATGTCATTATGCCTATGGAGGCCATGA
Source organism: Tetrastigma voinierianum (assembly GCA_016808115.1). Taxonomy (NCBI): domain Eukaryota; kingdom Viridiplantae; phylum Streptophyta; class Magnoliopsida; order Vitales; family Vitaceae; genus Tetrastigma; species Tetrastigma voinierianum. Next base: position 87,245 of record JAEQBH010008068.1, read on the forward strand.
AAGGCCATATGGTTTAGTTCCAAAAATTTGGGAATCGGCTATAGAGTATTTTCATGATCGCCATAATGTACCCAAGACTCGTGGTAATGGGTTTGAACCGAACCGAAGTTTAGGTTTTATGTCACCATGTTGTATGGATGATTTGGAATCAAACTAGTTCATGATTTTCAAGGGGCCAGCGGAGGTAATTCCTCGATGGATGGGCCCGACAGACCTTGTTGTGTGTTATGGCTTGTGCAGATATGACATAGTTATGTGTGGTTGTATGATGTGTACAATGCTGAGCATGAGAGAATTATATGTATCAATTATAATTTATTCACGGTGGTGTTAATCAGATGCATCTTAGGGTGTGTGAGTAATCATGTAGGATACACTCCACCACTGGCATTGCTCACCTGTTTAGAAAATTATTTCAGTAATCGAAGGTTCAATTCCTGGACTGGGATTCATCTGAGGTCTTAGAGAAGAAGAAATGGCCAAATATGGCCTTAAATATATTTGCAAAAATCGGGTAAAAGACCATGGAGAATGTAAATTAACTCCTTTTTTATAAAACATACATTTTTGCAGTATGATGCATGGGCCTATGTGGCCATTTCATCATGGTAGGTCCTGATGATATTTACACAAGTATTCCGATACAAGCCACGCGGTCAACTGACCCTAATTAGGGGCTCACACCCGCCTACAATGGTTGCTGCCAGAGAATTTCAGCAGTGAGTGCCGATAAGACCGACAGACGTTGCTCGCCCATGTAACATAAGTGTCGTGAAGACCACAGAGTACACCTTGGCATAAACAGGCTGCCTACCACGCAAATGTGCGTTTCGAAGACAGCGTGAGTGCCAAAGCATCATCGTGACGGCTCGCCCAATGCAATAAGCGTTGTGTCATTCAATACCGGGTCTTAGGCGCTTCTACAATTATATGTTCAAACTTACTAACTTCTTGTCAGCGCATTGGTTTATTAACACGCCTCGCCTAAGCTGGTGGTACTGGCCTAATTTTCTTTTACTCACAAACATGTACATGGATCTGTTCACAGACTTATATGGCGTCTCACACCCAATAGACAAGTCCTGAATAACGAAAATAGTAAACAAAACACAAAGAATTTCATGCTTGAACTACGCCGCATTCCCAGACTCGGTCCCTAGCCTCCCGTCGACCACGTCAACTGGCATGCACGCTGCGCCGGATCGCCATTGCTATAGGTCCCTACGCCATCGGCAGAGGTCCCACGCCGCCATGTAGACCCCGACTTGCCTATTTTTATGATTTAGTCCCTTTTTTCCAAAAATCCTACTCAAAACCCAAAATAATCTATAAACATCACCGAAAACAACTCCCAAATGGGTGCTAACCCAACCAAAACCAAACATAGAGATTAATTAGGGTTTTTCCAAACCCAAACTCAAATCCTTGTAAGTTAGGTTAACTTCCTAACACCCAAACATGTATCCATATACCATAAACCAAGAATCCATACTCATTTTATACAACAAGGGTTTTTCCAACCCAACTTTGAAGAAATCTAGGGTTAGGATGAATTCTTAACTAAACCCTAGAAATGGGGACAAACTAATATCCATAATAATCCATACCAAAGTCATACAAACCCATAGTATCTCTACTTTCCATACAAAACCATAATGATCCATACACAAATAGTTTCCATACAAAATTTAACAAGTTCCATACCTTTCTACTCTTCTTCCTCTTCTTCTTCTCTTCTTCTTCTCTTCACCTCTCTTCTTCTTCACATTTTTTTCTCTCCCCAAAATGAGAGACCAATTTGGTCTTATCCTCATTTTGGAGTTAAGGCCATGTTTGGTTTAACTCATTTTTGAATCTTTCCATTTTGCTTTTAGGTCCCCATTCCCTATTATTCTCAATTTAACTATCTAAAATCCACTTTGCATACAATCTGCTTCACACAACTAGAAATGCTCGCTTGTCGCCTTCGTATTGATATTGCAGATAAAACTGGTATGGGACGCAGATTTAGTGGGGTTGGACTATGAGTGGCTCATCAATCTAAAAACAAACCGGACCTCAGTGTGTACACACACGAGTAGATCTGAACCCGGTGAGATCTCACTAATGAGCTGAGGGGTAGGTGCCGACCGCAGCGCTCATCTGAGATCGCATTGGCCAACTGAGATCCGAACGCTGGTGCAGATCATGCCGATCCTGGTGCAGATCGTGCCGATCATGGTCTTGAAGGTCCCATTGATACGGCCGACAGATCCGCACCTGGCCCGTGAACCTAGCCGCCACGAGCTCGCCATGACAGCTGGTCATGGTGGACACTCCAAGCCTCCAAAGAAGCAATATGAGCGTGAAAGAAGACTCGATCTACGTGGACCATCACTAGTAATGGGTAAGAGGATTAATGATCCAAGCCCCAGAGCCTGAGGCATGGTGGGAAAGGAGGTCGAGGAAATGAGGGGGTAAGGAAAGGTGCTCCAGTAAAATCCTGGAGTAACTTATTCTCTCTGCCCGTGAAAACAGGTGGCCCACTACAATTCTTTACGCCACATTGTGCTGATGGGAAGATTGTTGCCAGACCCCCGGCGGAGGTGGTGAACGAGGGCATTGATATGTGGAAGGGTCAAGCCGTCATAATTGATAAGCAGCCCGCCAAGCTCAGAAGTTCGCTCTTCGCTAACAGCCGTGGGGCAAGAAGGAGATGCCTGACATTTCCACAACCGAGAATGGCTTATTTTTCTTCAGATTCGTGGACCCGAGGCTCTGGATCATTATGGATTTCGACCTTGGAACCCGCAGGAGACCATTCATATTATGCAGGTATGGAAACCGTGTATGATATGCTTAATATCTACCATCCACTATTCATGATGGGTCACCACAACATCCCTCTCAATATTGGACGAAAGCATTGTGTCTCGGCACATCATAAGATCGAGCAGACCTACCCATCTTGATTCCCACTTTAAAATCGTACAAAATTATCCTTTGCTAGATATGTATAGAGGTGGGGGTTGATCAGAATTCCCAACCAGACTTCGACAAGGGAGATGGCACTGCCACGATAAGAGTCGAGTATCCATGGGCTCCACAATGCTGCCCTGTTTGCAAGCGATTTGGCCATAACCGGGAAAACTGCCAAGGTCAGAAGGGTTCAAGCAGTAGATTGGTATCCACTAATCCTGGAAATAAGGCTTCCGTGGGCTCAGCCGAGAAGATGGTCAAGACAAAAAGACAACATCGATGCAGGGATAGTAAGAAGCCAATAGGAGATATGGTTATTATATTGGATGACAACATGGTGGTATTAGCAAATATGAGCTTGTGAGATGCGCTTTGCGTATGGAGGAGGAAACTAGTATGGCTATTGTAGTCACAACTGGGCCACATGGGAACACTTTCGAATGCCTAGCACAGAGTGAGGATGAAGAGACTGGCAATCCTGAATACTCAGATACTTCCCCCATTATTGACACGTTTAAGCACATGAAGAGAGTTGATGAGCTGGATTTCACGCCGGTGCCAATTTCTAAGAAGAAGCTCAAGAAATCAAAACGACCCTGCAAATAAGGATCCAAGGGCAAGGGAGGCAAACTTCCAAATGAGCAAATTCGTTTCATGGAACATAAGGGCTCGAATCGACACCCTTAAGCAAAAAAGAAGTGCGTTTCGCTTGTTGAGACCTATGCCTTTATTTTGTGTGTATTCGAACGCGGTGCGAAAGCAACAAATAAGGATAGAATCTTTCCCTCTATGTTTCCTGTCATTAATGTGTCATAACTATGATCATGCTCTACTCGTAGAATTTGGATTTGTGGTAACCCTAAACGGTTAACATTACATCGATCCATGCATGGATCGTGCAATACTATGTCACATTACGTACCATCAAGGAAAAATATTCGCTTTGGTGTTCTATTGTATATGTTTAATAACTGTACATTGATAGAAGCGGTAAGCCAGCAAGGCCACCTTCTGGTGTGGTCCTGGTCGACCAAAATCCATGGATGGTTATTGGTGATTTGCTAATCAGATTGTCAATGAGAAAATTGGGGGTAATTTGGTGCGGGACACTGCCATGATTGAGTTCCATGAGTGCCTATTCAACCTTGAAAGTCATGATGTTCCTTTTCTATGGGACCTATTTTTACGTGGATGAACCACATGATGGGGAAAACTGCCATAGCTAGGAAGTTGGATCGGTGTCTCCAAAATGAATTTTGTCGATATGTTTCCCAAATGCCTAACTGAAGTCCATCGCAAATTCTCGGATTATCACCATTGTTTCGATTACTAGTCTTAATGTCGCCAAGTCCCGAGCGCAGAAGAACTTCCCATCTCAAATTCTTCAACTTTGGGCTTTAATTCATCCCGCATTCCTTGAGATTGTGAATGATGCTTGGGGAAGTGATGTTTATGGACTCCATGTACGTAATGGCTCAAAAACCGAAGAGAGTGAAAGTCGCTGGGCCAAAACGCTTAATTTTCATTCCCTGGGTAGCGCGTGGAACGTAGGGATGCCAGGAGAAATTAAACCGTGCTCAATCCAATTTGGTCGAACAACCAATTCGATCCTTTGTCGATGAATGATGAGGAAGTGTCTAAAAGAGTACCATGATCTGCAGACGTGCTTTATGGTGGGTTCTTATCGTATCACGACTACTTCCACAAAGCTACAAGGCTCTAATGCTCAATGCGATAAAATCATAACATCCCCGTGAATGGGTGCAGAATTGAAGACCTGGTACTAAAGAGGAAGCAAAGCAAGGGTACTTCAAAGATATTTTATGTGTTGATGGCCTCATAGTGTCGAATATAAATCGATGGACTTCCGCTGGGTCCCGTGAGCATCCTCGAATATTTTCAATGGTGAAATATCACACGAGTGAGGTTAAGATGGCCATGTTCTTGATGACATAACAAAGCTCCGGCCCTGGATGTTCTCAAACGCTAAGGCCGTATGGAGCACAATGGGAGTGATGTAGTTGACGCAGTTGATCTCCTTCTTCAACGAAGTGCAAAAGATTCTCCGCGAGATTAATTGCACTATTATTGCCTCAGAAGGTCCCCAATCCGGAGTCTATGAATGATTATAGGCCAATCTCCTGTTGTAACACTGTTTATAAGTGCATATCGAAGATTATTGCAGCGAGGTTTAACCAGTGCATTCCTGAGATTATAAGCCCTGCACAATCAGCTTTCGTGAAAGGGCGGAGTATAGCAGATAATATCCTTATTACTCAGGAGCTTATGATCAATTATCACCGTGATAAAGGTCCTCCCAGGTGTGCTCTAAAAATTGATATTAAGAAGGCTTACGACACAATCACCGAGTCGTATCCCGGGAATCTTACCAAGATGTGGGAACCCCTGCGGTACTCAATGGATTGCATGGCTTTCATCACCACCCCATTCTTCTCGGGAGCCGTGCGAAATGGTGGAGTCAAGCGGTTTTCGCTAGCAACGTGGTTCAAGACAAGGGGACCCCTTATCGCCTTATTTATCATCAAGTATGGAGGCCTCGTTTAGATCCCTTTCTTCGCTGGCCGCCCAGTCAGATTTCCAATATCACCCGAAATGTAAGGAAATTCAATTTAACTCATCTAACATTCATGGATGATTTTTCTCGTTTAATGGACGAAGTCCAGCTATCCAAGTCATAATGACGAAGCAAACAAGTTCGAGGAATTTTCCTGCCAGTGTGAACAAACGTAAGAGTGTACATAGCCCATTGCCTGGGTAAATGGTGAAGACAAGTCTCGACCACCAACATCAATGGATTCGCTTGGGGAGCCTTCCCCATGAAGTATCTGGGTTCCGCTGATCTCTACAAGGCTATCCCACTAAGGATCGGGCCACTTTCATCGACAAAATCTCGCTTAATCCACCTGACAAGCAAGGCCCTTTCTTATGCGGAAGACTGGCAGCCTAATTGGTCTCTGGCTTTATATAGTATCCATCAAGACAGCGCTTGTTCATTATTCCAAAATATACTATTTATAAGACGAGCGTAAACCTTCGCAGGGTTATGGGTCGAAATATTGAGAGTTCTCATCGAGCCAAGATTAAATGGGAGTCAGTTTGCCTTCCGAAGGAGGAGGGAGGGCTGGGGTTGCGCCGAATTAAAGACTCGAATGATACGAATGTAATGAAACACATATGGAATTTGTTTTATAGAAAGGACTCGTTATGGGTGGCATGGGCCAAGGATGATTCGAGACGGGAGCTAAAAGTAAAACCCTTCGATCCGCCTCATGGAGCTAGCTAAATTCCCAGAACGAAAGACAAAAATTAGGCCCTTCATAAAAACACAAGGTTTGTAACTAAGGGGACTTTTTTGCGGGCATGATTTCTGAATCCGGCTGGTCCACTCATCCCGCACTATGGAGATCGACTGTATACGACTCGCCTATCCAAAGTAATGCCCAAGTAGCGGAGGTTATTGACAGAGGGCAGAACCGGCCTATCGCACTCCCGGGCCGATTTTATCGACATCAAGAATAGGTGTGTAAAATTACCATCTTGATGTTACTAGAGAGGATATCACTCGCGGACCCGCCTTCCTTAATTAATGCTAATTCACTAAACCATTTCCTCGTAATCGAAATGCCTGGCTAGCCGGGCATCATTCGATATGGTTTCCTCAAGCTATCGAGACATGCATTTATCGGGCTTTGTCGGTCAGTTTCTCAGGATGTTGGCTACACAAGACAAGTTGCTCAAATGGGGCTCACTAACTCCATCATGTGTATTCTCACGTCTAATGTCAAGACAGAATCATTTGCTCTTCGTCGCCACCACCGTATTTGGTCGAGGATGATAAGGTTGGTGGGAATTGAGCGACTACCGCTGAGTTGGAGGAAATTGAATTCTCAGTGGGTAAGTGCTACTTGTAGCGGGAAGTCTTTACCGCTATAGTTAATGGGATCAAGGCGGTGCAACCATTTATCACTAGGAGACAACGGAATAGTAGAGTTTATGAGAACATCTTACTCCCGCGATGCTATTTTCCATCTTATCTCGCAATGACGCTCGATTAAGAATTTCTAAAGCCAAAAGCTGCGGACAATCCGGAAGGAATGTGGCAATGTGTGAGAGATGGTCTTTTCCACTTAACATTCAATTGGCGGTAGATTGTCCTGGGCGACATGGTTCCGCTCGTCACGGCCATCGGGTGGTCCTCGGTCGCCTTTGCCCGGCCGCTGGTCTGGTCAGGGTTTGGCTTGCTTTGGGTTCGAATGTGGGTGTGAGCTTGGTTTAGTTCTCATTTGTTGTCAAGAGCCTGGCCGCGCCTCCCTATGTTTTTAGTGGGAGGTGTCGCCGTTTTTTCTTTTTTTTCTCTGCTCCTCGGGCCTGGGCCTGTGGTATTCTTGGTCGTGGCTTTCGCCTTTGAAATAAATTCTTAATTATCCAAAAAAAATCTTTTCTGCTTATGTCATTTGGACCCTTAATTGGAAATTTACAATTTTACAATTTTACCCTTGTTCCTTGTACAAATTCCGGGTTTCGAATTTTCTCACTTAGCAAAATAATACTTTCGAAAAATTTCAAAATGCACTATAATATACCCAAATCATGTTTAAAAACAACTAGGGTGTATTTCAAGGTGTTACAATAACGATTAATTTTGTGAGACTTGCCTTGAGCATGTGCTCCCATTGACTATGTGATAGAAGTTTCGTTTTAATATTCGGGGATTATCCATTTACATCAAAATCCTAGGGCCCTTTTATCTAATAGCTTTTTCCTTTAGAGAATTCTAATTATGTTTTTTATTGAACTCATTTTGTTCTTGGCAATATCAAAATCCCTCTTTTAGTTAGCTTAGATATAAGAGAAATTATCTCAATTTCAATAGTTAGCACCCAACTCCTCGTGGTTCGATATCCGGACTTTTCAGTCCATCAGATACTCAGGCCCGCACACTGCATTGATTTGGTACACAGCAAATAGTAGCCAACAAATCCCAACCCTCTTTTTTTTTCATCTCATTCGTAACGATGTCGCCTGAATCTCTGCCTAAGGTGGTGGATAATCCAAAGAACGAGCTGGCAAAGTAGAGATGGTCCTCCTCTTAATATTCTCGACATTGGTGTTTCATTTGTCGGGATTGTTGGTTTCTTGCCGGTTGGGTCCTTATCTCGCTGGGCTCGTGCTCCAGCCTGTGTCAGGCCGGGTTGGGGTTCGTGACTCTACCCGTGACGGGGTGGGTGTCTGCTTGTTTTGTTTTGCTATCCTTGGTCAAGTTGTTAGTTTACCGTTGCCTTTCCTTCGCTTTTAGGGGGAGGTTCTGTCCTGCTCACTCTGGGGCCTCGGTCCCGTGTGATATGGGCCAGGCTTTGCCTCGGAAATAAATGGCGATTATCCAAAAAAAAAAAAAAAAATCCCAACCCCCTCACCCCATGAGACCTTTCTCTACAGCGAAATTGGATTCTAAGAAACTTCCATTTGATTAATTCGTTTTTTATTTTCTTTTGAGGATCATTTATTCAACTTTAATACTTATTTTCCATATTTTTCCCAAATTTGACTTTGCATTGAAACTTCATCTAATTATCACCATCCTTAATCTTCCATTCTAACCTCAAGTAGTAAAAAAGTCCATTCATGGGATGACCCTATGTCACTAATACTATGAAAATCTTCGCTAAAACAATTTTTGATTGAACATTTACTATCTAGTTGAGTGAATTAGGTTTATCAATTTTGTTTTGATGAAATATCATGATCAATAATCATTAAAAAGAAATTTCATGAAAATTCGTTTTATAAGAGAATCCAAAGTTACTAATTTTGAAAAAAATTAAATATATTTCCTATTATATACATCACAAAATGAGAGCATAAAATAAAACAAAATAAACGATGAACTCTCATGACCTTAAGGATCTTGTTAATCAATAATCAAAATATCTAAAAGTTTCAAAATCTAAAATGTTTCAAAATAAGTCTAGTTATTACTCAAAAATGCATATTTTAAAAGTAAATTGTTTTGCATTTTACCACTTTTGAGTAAATATTATTTTTAAAAACACTAATTCAATAATTAAATACCTTAAAGAAGATAAACTAATAATTTTGTGTGACTACGACTATTTTTATCAATTTTTATTTTTGCATAGAAAAATAAATTTGAGTTGGTACTTGAAATGTTTAGAAGTTTGAATCATTGAAACAAGTTTTGAAAACATGAGTATAACATTTCTCAAACTCATGCCAAATTGTGGCAAAACCCTTGAAAAATGGAGATATGAATGAAAAATGTATTTTAACGACTATTTTTGAGTTGGATTAAGTTGTGCCATTGTGAAGGGTTATGCAAACCAAAATCCATTAAGAAATTGTATAAAATTAAAGAACAAGATTTTAGTAATGCCATTGTGAAAATTTCACATTACCATTGTGAAACTGGGCAAACAGTTGAAATCTTGATAGCACTTGAAGAATTTTGCAACACCATTGCAAAATTTTCACATTCCAAAATGACCAAACTCCAACTTTTAATCCTTATGATGCCAAAACTCGATTTTTTTACACTTTTATTATATCTTTTTCATATTTTAGATATCCAATAAAATCTTGTGACGTAGCCAATCTAGTTAAGAATTATAAACAAAAATTTAAATATCTCATTTAGGATTTTATTTTTTATTTTTAATAGATGATATTATTTCTTTCTTTCTCTTTCTTTCTTTCTCTTTCTCTCTCTTCCTCTCTCACTTGTCAAATACACTTTATGAGGTTAGAATTACAATTATGAATGACTGATTTCTATTCATCTAAGAAGAGAAAAAAATTCAAAGAGCGAATTTATAGTGAATTAGGCTTCAAGTATAAAACAAAAGTTAATTTGATTGATTGACTATTGAATTTGAGGATTTTCTCTTTAAATTGTTGTATGAGAATTGCATCGCAATCTGAACATATTCATTAAATTCTTAATAGTAGATTCAATGAAATCAATAAGTTATGATGTATGAATCCTCGAAAGCCAATTTGAGATCAATAGATTTAATGCTTGTGTTGATCAATTGATTTCAATTATTTATTTTGATTAGACTTTGTATTTAGACTTGAAAGCTAAATCTAAAATTAGTTTGAAAGAAAAGTAATTTTTTACTCTAATTTAATGAATTAATTGGATCCTAAGACGTAATTCTCATAGGGTTTGATATCTAGGATATTCACATTTAAAGTAGTTCTCCATTACTTGAGTTGTTTTTAGTTCTCACAAAATTTAATTTGTGAACATTGAAATTTTTTATTTCCATGGTTCTTTTTGCTATAATTTTCTTTCTTAATCTCAATAAATCTCCACCACTTGTAGTTCTCTCCATGCTAAGCTCAATTACTGATTCGTGCCACAGTAGGGTGATCCGTAATCAACAAAATTTGTATCCTAAATTCTTCCTACTGTCGTAGCAAAGCTACTGCAGTATAGCGGTTCTAGGGTCGAACACAGGGATAGGTTTTCTTCGTACAAATGATTTACAGTGAGGTTAAAAATGGTGAATTCAATTTGGATTTTCAGGTTTGGGTAAAAACAGTGGAGTTGGATGGTTCACAGGCTGAAACTAAAATAAGAAAAAAAATATATAAAATAGAACCCCTTGAATTGTTTGAGAAATACCGGTTTAGGGTTTGCGTACAACATATCCTCAAGTCTTTTCCTCACGTTGAGGAGGACAGACATAGAATACTTTGAACTCGAGTCTTCATTTAGCTTTAAACCCAAACTTAAAATTTCCTTCTTGAAACATAGCATTTAACTCGGGCATAAATGTCCCTAATGGCAGAATTGAGATCTTCAAAACCTACCCTACAAGAACTAATAGAAACAACTAACTGGATAACAAAGGGATCAGTGATAGCGATCCACCACATAACCAAAAAGCTTGTCAAATAAACGTTAGTGAGGGCGTGCGTGCTGCAGAGAGATTTAAACCCAGATTGAGAGAAAGGAGAAACATAAATACTCCATAAATGCGTATGCTAAAACAGAGAACCGTGAGTTACCTCCAAAACCGTTGCTCAAGAGCCCTCTTCAAGGAGGAAGAGGTTCAGCCAAACCATCCTCCGAGTTGTCATCCCCAGAGGAGTGTCTGGGTACCGAGAAAGGGGAAAGAAAATGAAAGAAAATGGAAAAGGAGGGAAGCACCCACGGGAATCGCCCACCGCCGTATATTGCCAAAGTGAAGTGATTGGGATTGTTACAAAACCTGACTTTAATATATACGTGCTCGTATAAGGGAAATTACAAAAATCAAACTAAAAGTACAAGGATAAAATGGGAAACCAAAAACAAATGCAAATAAAGGCACAACAGAAAGCAAGAACGAAAGCAAACAGGATGAACAAGGCGCAGGATGGTGAACAAAGGTCGAGTCGAACAAAGGCCGTAGAACCAATTTCGCAGCTCCAATTTCCTCGTATTTTCTTCTTTCCTTCTCGTCTCTTAGCTGCAATGCTGAGTTTGACTCGAATTCTTCGTGGTTGGATCGACTCAACAATTTCAAGATAAATTAGCTGTAGTGTTAAAATTATAAAATTTTCACAAAAAAATGCGATCGTAGAATAAAGGTGGACCTTAATGTGTAAATCTAAAAGAATTAGGAATGATTAGTAATAATAAAAAGTACCAAACCTATAATAAATAGGGTTCAAAATAGCACTTTTTGGGCACTAATCAATTACTAAGAACATTTGTTTTTTTTGATAATAGAACATTTGTCTTGTGGACAACCCTTAAAACTACTATATTATGATAGTTATGCTAAGTACCCATTCAATCGAGAATAAGTGGTTTAGAAACGTATGATTTATGTTTATAAATTATGGAATTGAGCAATAAAAATGGTTTCATGGTCGAGATGGTGTCCACCAATTTACGGCTGTTTTGGATAAGGATTGTCCCTTTTGAACCATATCATAAATGAGCTTGATTGTCTTTATCAATTCTTCGTATTTTCATACATGGTTTCTTTCTTCTTTTGATGTTATGTGTGTTTTTAGTTTCTTTTTGTTTGTTTTATAGCATTCCCTTATATGCTATATTGGAAATAGAACTCAAAGGGATTGCAAAATTTGAATTTGCTACAAAAACAATGGAACCCTAAAGAGAAGATCAACAAAAGTGAACATGATCCTAAAGAGAGAAATTTATGAAAGATCAAATGACTAAGCAAGTAACCTAAGAGGGGGTGTTAGGTGAATTGGGTTTTTTCAAAAAGAAAGTTGTTAAACAAATGGAAGTTTCAATTAAACTAGATATAGCAAAAGTAAAGAGAAGAGTAAGAGAGATGCAAAATTAGTTTTTATAATGGTTTGACATACCTTTGTCTACGCTCACTTCTCCTCAACCTTGAATTTGGTGACAGTTCCACTAGTTTCAAGCTCCAACCTAAGCTTCTTCCTTTTACGCTTGGATTCCAACTCCAATGGGAACTTTATGATTTCTTCAAGTAATGGCTGCTTGAAGCATTCCGTTTTGAATACTAATTTCACTCTCTCTACCTCAAATGAATAATCAATTGCAACTCAATCTAGGATGAAGGTAATTGTTCATTCTATAGCTATACAAGTTGATTGAAATGCACCAAAAATGAGAATGAGAATTGAATGCACTATCATCAATTTCATGGTTTATTATGATTGAAGGATGATACACCTTTCTTTAGATGACCCAACGAACATACCAAAGACGACATATTACTTCTTTTCCCTTATGGATATGATTGTGGAGGAGGTTGAGAAGGAAAACATTATACAAGTAGTCACTGATAATAAGACAAGTTTTAAAGTAGCTGATATGTTGTTGATGGAGAAGCAAAATCATTTGTTTTTGTCTCGTTATGCATGTGACACCCCAAATTCCAGGGTTTTTTTTTTTTTTTTTTAGGTTACCTTCAACAAGCTATTTAATAGCCTCATTCACGCATATTCACGTGTCACTCAATTATTGGGCGCAAAGTCACCATCTCATTTTCAAGATTCTAGTAATTAGTGAACTTAGTGCAATGATCAATTTTTCAGAAATTATGTGAGCACCAAATGCCATCCTCATGCATATGGTTAGATTCTAGACTCAGAGATCTTTCCATAGAGTCCAAGAACGCGCAAAACGGACTTCGGACGAGGAAGTTATGGTCATCCGAAGTTGGCATTGACGAGCTCATTCCCTAGACGAGAGGGTCGCCTGGCCAAAGGATGTCACCGGCGTAAGAGGCTCGGCTCGGCTATATTTGAGAACTAAATGCCATCCACAGTCATATGATCAGATTCTAGACTCAAGGAGCTTTCCATAGAGTCTAAGAACACCTGAAACGGACTTCGGATGAGGAAGTTATGGTCATCCGAAGTTGGCGCTTCATATGAGCAGCAACGAACGTGCAGAATTGACAGGCACCTACTGTCTTTCGTCTTTTTAGAACACAATATGAGCTCAGACTATATTGATCCATATATAGATGGATTCTAGACTCAAAGGGCTTTCCGTAGAGTCTACGAACGCGTGAAACGGACTTTGGACGAGAAAGTTATGATCGTCCGAAGTTGGCATAGCCGAAACATTCCCCCCGCTGAGCTCGCCAGAGGAGCCCCAAATTGTGGAGGCCGCCACCACACAACCATGCAGAGCTCGCCATAAGTGGCTGGCCCATGCAAATTTCATGCAAAGAGTCACAAAGACAAGAGGTCAGCCTGCTGGAGCCTGCGCAGAAGAGCTCGCACAAGAGGTCGCCTCATGCACTCATGCGTAAGAGCTCGCGACAAGAGGTCGCCATGCAGAGAGCTCGAAGATGCCCAGCGTGTGAGAGTCACCCAATACCATGCGTAAGAGCTCAAAGATCGGCTCATGCGTAAGAGCTCAAAGACAACTCATGCGTAAGAGCTCATGGGCCAAGACAAGGGTCACCCATGCAACTCATGCAGTAATAGCTCATACCAAAGACAAGATCGCCTCATGCAACTCATGCGTATTAGCTCATGCACAAAGACAAGAGGTCGCTCATGCAAACTCATGCAGAGAGCTCATGCAGCTCAGCACAGCAGGTGTCACCATGCAGAGGTTCAGTGCAAACAAAGACAAGAGAGTCACCCGGCTAGATGAGCTCGTCCACAACTCATCCTCTCGCATCTCTCGAGTAAAAAGGCCATAATCAAATGTAGATGTCCACCTGGGGGTGATTCGAAATCCTACATCAAGATTACTGATGGGGTTACAATTTCTATGAAGGATGCTAGTCCAAATTCTCACTTTTCCTTCACCGAAATTTAGTCTCAAATACTAGACGTCTCATAGGCTCCAAAACAAAACGCTATCTCAATACGCCCGTCACAAGTGAGCTCCTGGCCACACACAACCATCCTAAGTGAGCTTGGCCTCGAAGAGGTCAATTTCATCCCAGAAAGCTCAGTTAGAAGAGGTCACCATCCTAAGAGAGCTCAAATGCCTAAAAGATGAGCTCGCCACACAAATATTCTCTCGGCCAGCTCGACCACACAACCGCCTCTCGCACCCTTCCAAAATGTCATAACTCGGGCTGTAAAGGTCCTGATTGCGGGGATTCAAAGGCCCACATCAAGCCTTCGCACGACGAGGCTACCGATATACCGTAGGCCACAGGCCAAATTCTCTTGTTGCCCAATGAAAAATCAGTCTTAAAGTCCGACTAGAAATAACAAAGGTAAGAGAAAGCCTTTACCAAATCAGATTAAACATGTGAATCGAGTTTAATTACATAATTTATCTCACACCATATTTACGAACCTGGATAACAAATTAAAGATATAACAAAAATCTAAGCCGCCTGCATTTTTACAAAATACATAACAAGCCATCCTGACCTTCTTCTCAACTAAGGCCTCATGAAGGCCTTCTTCAAGCGCACCTCCAAAGACTAAATAGTTTTTCCCATCACTGATGAGCTAGCGCCCAAGAGAAAGTCTCCTACAAGGGCTACTCCCCACCTAAGTGCACATGCAATGACATAATCCACAAAATCATTCACACACATTCATATAAAATATGCATATCTCTATATGAATGTCTATGTCATGCCCCGTTTCCCGAGTCCTCACCGACTCCCTCACACATGCAATTATCATGTATGAGAACTGTTTTCAAAACAAAAGCTTTTTGTTTTTAAATCCACTGGACCACCTCCGAGTATCAAACCATTGGACCATCTCCGAGAACCCTTTTATTGACAAACCGATAGAGTTCATTGACAAACCTCCGATATAATTTATCGACAACCCCTCCGAGAGGCACTTTCGATTGACAACCCTCCGATATAATTTATCGACAACCTCCGAATGCTTCATTTTACTATGCACTCACACCCGACGACGCAATGTCCTCGTGCACACGCGATGATAATTTCACGCATAATTCATGTTACATGCATGCTGAAACTATATGCAACAATTATATTCATGCTTCATCTCAATCATCATGTTACGACGCGCTACGAGTATATCAACGTCAATATTCACACAATCCGCATGTTATTCAAAACGCTAAGAATTACAACAAGATCATCAATATCGTGATGCATATCATGAGCAAAATCAGCTCCATAATTGTGCCCTGAAACTACACGCAAACACACCCGTAAAACCGGTCCCCACCAAAGAATAGCTTATGTCAAATCGTTTTTCGAACTGCGCCCATCACTTAGGACGCAAATCTCAGAACAGCGTCATGGCTCTAAATGAAGGATAACCGAGGAGAGAGGAACTTTACCTCTCGCAGCGCGCATCCATTCACAACAACCTCTCTTTGTTAATCGAGAACTCGCTGGTTCTCTTCCTCTTCCGCACCTTTTCTTCTTCTCTTTCTTTCTTTTTCTTTCTCTTCCCCTTTTCACCCCCACCAATTTTATTTCCGTGGAGAATGATTTTTATCTAGGTGTAGAACACCTCTTTCTTTTCTCTCCTCTCGACACATAGCATCCCACATGTCATTCATGCCCACTCTTCTTCCCACTAAATTCCTCATGCAAAGCTCATCCAAGACACCTAGCATCCACTAACATTTACCCTCATGTGCAAGACCACTTTCTAGACACGTAGCCTACCTCGCATGTATCCAAGTGGTGTGGGACTTTATGCCACTTTGTCATTTGTTAATTTGTCTAATTTCGAAATACGTGGGTAACCTGACCTGCCTTCAAAATTCGACGAATTCGAATTATACTTAGATTTCACGAGACGAACTCAACCCAGATGTTCCGCTGCCGCCATCCTGAGATCTAGAAAAATTCCGGATTTTGACCGAAATTACCATTTTACCCATTTTCTGAAATTCGGATTTTCCGGGGTTTCACAATGCAGCTCATTGCATTGATTTAATGCTTGAAGATATTGGAAGCATGAAGTAGATTAAGGAGACTTTAGATCAAGAAAAGATGATCATAATCATTATTTATAATAGCTTGAAGTAGTCAATTTGATGAAAGTGTTCACCAAGGGTAGAGATCTCTTACACCCCGAAATAACCCTATTTGCCATGGAATTCATTTCACTTCAGTGTCATATACATTATAAGGGTGATTTGAAAATGTTATGCACAACAAATGAGTGGCGTGAATTCAAACAAAGATCGAAGTAGGAGTTTAAGAGATAAGGTATCCAACCTTATCTTAACTGATCGATTTTGGAAGAAAACAAAGGAAGTCCAAACTATCATGGAACCTGTGGTGAAATTATTTAAATTGGTTGATCAAGATAAGAAGCCCACACTGTCAATCATTTATGAAGCAGTGGATAGAGCTAAACTAACTATCAAGACATTAATTATTCAAAAAAAAAAACTATCAAGACATCGATAAATATTTGGGAAGTCATTGATAAAAGGTAGGAAAATCAATTGCATAAACATTTGCGCACTGCAGGTAATAAAAAAAATCCTTATATAGTTATTATTATTTTATTCAAATGCAAAGTATTATAAACTAATAATTTTTTTATTTATGACAACATATTTTTTAAATCCAATGTTTCAATATTCAAAGCAATTCTCCCACCATTAGGAAATTAAAATTAGACTAAAGGACGTTATCAAGATACTGGAGCCAGATTTGGATGGGTAAGCAAAAGCTTTGAACGAGGTATAACAATAACTTATGATATTAATGTAATATATCATGTATTTGTAATGTGCATTAATAAAGAAAATAACAATCTAGTCATAAATTATTTGTTGATGTGAGGAAGAATTTGGAAATTATACTAACCGGAAAGTAATAAATCGATCTCTTGGGGCACATGTTATCTTTATTTTCTTTACAGATGAATTGTCATCATTTTCTGTCAAATATATATATGTTTTTTTTTTTTTGATAACGAGGGTGTCAGGGCCAGCTCACCACTAAATACAATCCTGGGTGACCATAATACCACTAACCATGGACTGGGTAAGGCTTTGCAGGAAATTCTTGAATTGAGGTGTGGGGGATGAGCGGGGACCTGGGCCTTTAACAGTGAGATTACCCGTAAGGCTACATCTGGTTTCTCAAACCTATCATGTTATAATATGTTTTTTATAATAGTTGAATCAGTTTTGTGATTCTGTTGTGAGTCAGTCTTTAAATGCCCATTAAAGTTTGACCAGGCATGAACCTTTACCCAGTGTTGTGAAAGTGAGTTAGGACATGATCACTAGTTCTTTCAGATCCCATTCATCACTTGTATGACAGGTTGAGGATGAGTGACTGTGAGGCAATGGGGGGTGCTGTCAGTGTCTTAAATCTGTTTTTGAAAGCCTCTCTTTGGGCCCAGATCACGGTTTTTCACAGACTTTTTACTGATCTGTCCTGTGATGAAAGTTCCTCATTGAGGCCTTCCCATGTTTTAATTGATTCCTCTATTATGGATAACTGAATGTGTTCAGTGGACCACTATCAGGTGAGTGATAGCCTCAGGTAATCTGGCGATTCTTTGCCTTTGTGGCGAACAGAATCATGTGATGAAACCAATATCTTTTGAAACGCCATTTAAGCTGCCCAGTTCAGCATCAAATTCTTGTTGGTTGTGATCCATTCATGACCCGTGCCTGACGGGTGAAGAAACCTGGGGTGGAGGTGATGTGATTGAGGTCACCAATTGGTGCCTGTTTGGCATCCGAATCATTACTGGATGGTTCTCACCTTTCAATGGTCTGATTCAGATGATCTGGCCACACGGAATTTCTTGTCTTGCAGTCATCCATAGTTGTAGGGTATTATGTTTGAGGGATGTCAGATGCATCTTGGCGTTTCTAGTTATCAAAAAAGTGAATCTCCCATTCTTTATTTGTCGTTGGAATTAATGCAGAGTCTGAAGTAAAGTAACTATCTTCCCTCAAATATGTTTCTAGTTTATGTTTTTTGAATCTTTGTGGTCAGCGTTTGTTCTTCTCAAGGTGTCTGCGTGCTAGTGGGAAGAACTAGTGTTTAGGATGGAAGAATCCATATTATTTGCGCCTCTGCCATAGATTTACGGGACCATCGGGATAAATCATCGTCAGTTCTGTGGGAGTCTTTGAGTTTGTTTGTTTTTATATTTCATGATTAAGATTTATCTATCACAGTATGCTACTGTGTGGTCTTGTGTCATTCTTCTGATGAGGTGAGAGAATGAGACTAGGATACAGGATCCCAGATCTGATGACAAACAATGTCGTTAGGTTCAGGAATGTGATTAACTGTGGGAGGATTCTGGAGGTGACAAATCTGTGCGACTATGACTATGGTTATTTATGAATTTGCGACCCCGATTAGGGTGTAGTTGACCGGCTGGTGGCGCTCAGAATCACATGTTGTTACCTCATATAATTAGGACCATTTTATGAGTAAATGACCATTCAGTGTACCGTCACTGTTGATGATCTATGACCTATCATGTGGGTTGTCAGGGGGTTCTTCATTCATGTATCCTGACCATCTGGGTGGAGATTCTAAGTATGTTGTACACAGGCCAATTAAAGCTATGGCTGGTTTTTCTTACCCAAATCGGCCTCTAGTTATCTTCCTGGGTGCTCTTGTACTGAATGTGGTTCACCTCAATGGGGTGACGTGCCGTGGTGATTATCCACCATGGGTTCCTCCACCTAGTACATGAGTTGAGCCTGACATGTCATGAGTACTATCAGTAATCTTCTATGAGGATATCATGTCGATCATATGAGGTCATAATGGAAACCTCATTTCAGCTGAATCAAGAAAAACCATTCTGTTTCATTTGTTTTCTATACTATTTTCACTAATTCTAAAATTTTGGTGTGTTGGGTACTCCATGACTCATTACATTTTATTATATAAGTTGCCATGCATTAAGATTCACACACATACTACATTAATTAATTTCTGATTCCTCAAATAACAGCTGAAGTGTTATTCTTGACTGTGATCCTTTGTTTCAGTATTAACACAATTCATATTTTATATCAGTTAAACCTCTTATTAACACAACTCAATTTCACATTGTTAACATGTTATTTCTCACTGGATTCCAAGTCATTCATTTCAAGCATGTTTTGCTTCAGCATGGACCATTTCAGGATCCATTAAATAAACAGAGTGTTTTGATTCAAGCCATGATCAGTGAGCATATGTGCGTGCTCTACTGTATAGTTCACTTGTGGACAGAAATCATTATTAAGGCCCAAAGGCTTTTGAACCATAATTTATTGTAAATTACATTACGGCCACCCAACGATTCTCTGCTATCCAGAATGGTTAAAAATGTTCGACCACAGTTCAGTTCAGAGGTTTTGGGCCCATTAATAACCTCCACACGAAACAGATCATGTGTATTAACAGAGCACTTGAAAGGATTAAATGGTAGAAAACATCTGCACCCGGAGGTTCAAGCTCCCCAAAGCATTCTACCCATGTGTGCCCTGCTGTCAGAACTCTTTGCTGCCAGCAGGTAAGTCAGCCTCCTCTAGAAAGCTTGAAATCCCAAGAGAAGTTCAGAGGGCTTCTCTCTGCTCCTTGTTTTTCATCTGCCTTCTCCCCTCCTCCTGCTGTGTTGATCAGTGGAGGAAGAAGGCTCTTTTTACCTGTGTCCCTCTTCTTGTGTAGATTCTGGTGGAGTGAGAGGGTTCTTATCATAGTCACACTCATTTGGTTACATAATGGACGACTCATTTGTGTGTGTATGGGCTTATGAGCTCAGACATTGAGATCACCGCCGTGACCATGGCATCATGTGACTTTCAGAAATATGCCGTGTGTCGTGCTCAGTTGCTGAAGAACACTAATTGAACATCATTCAGATTGTGAGTCGACGTGTTGGCTAGTTTCTTTGTTAATGGTGATCTGGTTTGTCATCCAGGATCTATAGATTCAGGTTTGATCAGTACAAAGTTTACCTTTGAGTTAAGTTTTCAGTTCTGAAAATTGCAACCTAAGTTAGAGAATTAAATTATACTTCATTTTGGACTGTCTCTATAAATCATTTGAATATTAACTGGATGTTGTTTCTTTCTAATAAATTTGTTATTCAGTTTCAGATCATTCTGTTTGCATTCAGCAAATATGTATGGTATTTTAATTCTATAGCAGTGCAGATGTTTGATTGTAAGGATTTGACACCGCGCGAAGGATTCGGCCGTGGTTGCGCTGGAATCCATGGATGTTTGTTACCCAGTCCGATGATTGGCTTTGTTGTGGGTGCGGAGATGGTGACCTGCGCTTTTCCATTGGGTGCGCATCTTGGAAATACGGGGTGAGCCAGAGTTCTGACTACACGCTCAATAAACCAATTATTGTGAGCCAGAACAACGTTGTTATTTTATCTGACGGCTAAAATGATAGCCCACGTTGTACGCCAGAATAACTATTGCTCTTGATCAGATTTCAATTAATAATTACATTTGCATTTATTGTTGATTCTTTGGGTTGTAAAGAGTGGATCTTCACAGATCGTAATCAGTCAGATGGATATTGTGATTATATTAAATATGGTATGTGGATCCCGTCAACAGTTGTGATTGTTGTTACCTGAGATGTATAAGTTTGATTATGAGACCACAGTGGGTTTTGTCGGCATATCTGATAAGACTCAGGCCAAATGCCGGTGGTATCTTAAGCCTCTTGTTAATATCTTGTACTAGATCAATTTATTTAATGTTATGTTATCATAATCTGCTGTGGAAATTCAACTAAATCTTAATATAAAGAGACTCAGATTATATTCATGATAGTGAGGAAATTCATAGTGATTCTTCAGTGGAATTGATTATAAAGTGTGTAATGGATTATATATTTACAGTGATTAAATCTTATTTATACTACTTTAGATTAAAGTCTTATTATACCAACCTATGCTCTCAGGTTGTTAACTTCTAGATAAGATGTTAGGATTGACCCATGAATGTTGTGTGTGTATTACATTATTTATTGCTGTGTGACCAGTGATGACGTGAGAGGGTGGGCAGCTGGAGTGCAGTCATCTGAAGTACTGAGAAGGTGTCCTTCGCGTTATGTGAATCTAATGAGGCTTCAGGTGCAGATCGTTTTTGTTGAGTCAGTCGAGCCCGTGACCTTCTTTGGTGGTATCAGGTTCAATTTATATCCTTCTAATAAACTTTATTCAGTTGTTTTGTGTGTTGTCGCCTGATCTATACTGACCAAGTTCAGGTTACTAAGTTGATGTGAAATGGGTTGTGATCACTACATATGGATTCAACCGGTTTTAAATCCAGTACTAGATGCATATATATGGATGTGTGGAATATCTTTCTTCCTCGACATTTCTGATCTTTGTCCCCCTATTATAAGTGCATAGATTTTGTTTATATGGATGAATGTTTATTTAATGGGTTTATTAAATTTGGTTTGTGTGACGGTTTTTATCACCTTTGGTTTTACTATAATTATTCTTTATTTGTTTTCAATCTAGTTTTTTTTTGTATATGTGGGCGTGAATTAAATCATAAATAGTGTAGCAATTTGTGAGCTCCCCTTATGACATCGGTTTTATGTATTCTTTGTTGTTGTTCTGTGGAGGAGTTCATGGTGGTGCGGTGTTGCGGCCTGAGCCCTGCATCAGTGGCGTAGAAGGCAGCGGCGCTGGATTAGGGTTGCGGTGTTTGCCTCCCGAAACAGCGATGAGTTACTATTTTCAAAGAGCAAATCCATAATGTAGAAACGTTGATTTAGATTTGGTTTCGAGTGCTGCCGAACACCTGACCCAGCCGGGAAAGTCGATCCCCGGTGAAGTATTGCTATAAACAAATGTTATTTGGCTTTATCTAAACAAATGTTGGATAATAGGCGTCTCCCCATCTCAGGTATATATTCCGCGGTGTAGCTAATTCTTTGGCGAATTCATTTATAAAGTGGTAGGGAACTGTCTTTAAATGGTGAAAGTTAATATGCTCTTCATAATTTTTAAATCATGCGTGATTCTCAAGTTTTTATTATGGCTTTCAAACCACTTGTTGTCATTCTCAAAGAAAATAAACTTGATAGAACAAATTATATTGATTGGAAAATAAACCTCGATATTGTTTAGTCACGAGAGACTATAAGTTTGTGCTTTCGTAAACCTTTGCCCGCACAAACCTCATGAAAGACGATTGAGCAGAGGAAGCGAGCCTTATAAGAAGTGGGTTCGTGATGAGATATTTGCGAGTGTTATATTTTGGCTTCTATATATGAATATTACTTGCAACATCAGCAATAATCCCTTCTTGACTACAAAATGTGTGTGATGAACCTCAAAGAAATGTTTGGGGATCGGACTCACTCACTAATGAAATTATGAAGATCGATGACACCTTCTCATTGAAACTACGATAAGGGATCATGTGCGAAGATGATCGATGTCTTCTTAATGAACTCGATCCTTGGGTGAGTGATGGGAATCGGTCGATATCATTCCTCTGATCCTTCTGATTCTTCATAAAATTTTGCCTAGGTAATGAATAAACCTGATGGACTTTGGCACAATTGCTTAAGAATGTATCAAAGGAAATACATCTTTGTTCTTGTATCCTTTAAAGAGGTTCTTCTTCTAAGCCAAGACGATAAGAGAAGAAGAAAAGGTTCATAAAAAGCGAGTTCATGTTCCTCGGCGACTCTGGACCATGGGGAGGAGTAGAAAAAGCTAAAGAGCGAGTGTTTTCCTTGCAAGCGGGTCGAGCATTGGAAGAGGCGGTGTCGATCATCTCGTAGAAATGACAATGTAATTAAGTCTTATTCACTATTAGTGGTTGAGAATGGTTCGCGGTGTTATCTAGAATTGCACAATTGTTAATACGAATCTGAGCCACTAATCATGTTTTGCAGTTCTTTAACGAGGGGTTCCGAGGAAAGCCAGCGACTTAGTAATTAGGAGATTTATGCGTCATTGGCAATGCTTAGAAAAGTGAGATATTACAGTGGAGATTACTATCTTGAATTTTAGTAGAGACGGATATTTTATTATTAAAGGATTGACTTGATGTACCTTCCATTATAAGAATTTGATTTCGGTTCTATTTTGGTTAAGGGTGGATATTGGTTTTATTTAACTGATTTTGTTATTATCAAGGATGAATAAAGATTATCTGTTCTGAGTACATTGATGAGCCAATCTTTATATTATTAATCTATCTCCATCCTTATGATAAAATGAATTGAATACACTAATGTTTTGCCATGTAAAAAGAAAAGGAACCTTCCCGAATAGACGAACATATCTTTGGCACTTCTGCATCAGGTCGTATAAATCTAAAACGGATCTCGAGACTAGTTGAATGGACCTTTGGGCTCGTGGGTGGAGGCACTCCCGATTTGTGAGTCCTGCTTAGAAGGAAAAATGACTAGACGGCCTTTCACGGCTAAAGGTTATAGAGCGAAACGGCTAGGAGTGATTCCTCCCGATTTTATGTGGACCCATGACTATCCAGGCTAGAGGTGGCTTTGAGTATTTCATCACACCTTCATTGTGATTTTCAGAGGTATGGAGTATATTTTTTGATGTGTCGTGAGTGACCTTTGAGAAATTCGAAGTGTATAGGGGCGGAAAGCGGAGGCGTCTCGATAAATGTCTCGAACATTTATGATGCGGCCTGGTGGCGAGTGCCTCTTGGGAGAGTTTAAGGGACTGCTTGTCGGAACAAGGGGATTACATCCTAGTTTTACGCAGTGTACCTGACAGAAGGGTGTAATATAGATAAGAATAGGACTCCTTATGGACATGGTAGGATCGATGATGAGTTATTGAATTCCTGAGTCATGCAGGATATCATTAGAAACAACAACTTACATTCTAAACTTAGTACCATCTAAGTCATTCACCTCAGTGAATTATGACGGGACATCTTCAATCCCCCGAAACATCATGACTTGACACATGTGTGAAAGGAAAACAGATAAGTTGGAACGAGGATAGAAGTTGTTTCCTTATAAAGGGTATCTAGAGGAACGAAAGGTGGTTTAATTCTATAGTCGAAGGATCGGTCATTGTTAGCACCAATGCCGGTTCTTAGAGGGCCATGTGAACCCGCGACTAGAAGTAGGAGGGTGATACAGAAAATTGGAGGATATATAGACGATCTGAACTTCTTTTATACCCTGTAGTCTGAGAGGAAACACCCTGAGAAAGTGTTCTTGTGACATCCCGTTGCCTCGTGTTAGTGGGAGGATTATTGAGATAGTGTTGATCTTTGAACCTTATGGTCCTACCATCAACATGCGGTTACCTGACCAGGAGGCATGACATGATGGTTTACAAGAATCGACATCTACCACGATTACCAGCGATGATCTTGCGACCGAAAGTGTCACCATTAAGTGTTGGGAGGGTTATTCGTCGACATTTGCGTTATACACTCTTGGGAGAGTCTTTTGGTAGGATCCTTTGATGAGCTGAATGCTAATCCACATAGCTATGATGAAGCACTTGGGGATAAAGATGTAGAAGTTTGGAAAAGGCTATGAAATCGATGGGATCACGGTTTGATACGCTGGAAGCCAATTTGAATCCGAAAATCTGGGTGGTCTATTTGGCATTACACGATATGGTTTCCCGAGCTATCGGGAGGCATTGCTTTTTATAGTTTGGTTGACCGACTAAGGACAGATTAATTCACATGAACAAACTTCCCGAATGAAATTCGACTAACGATAATTAAAACATGTTTTTACGTCACGAATGTTGAAGATAGGAATCACTTGTTTTGATTGCCATTTCACTTTCTTTGGTATTTGGTTGTGAATTCCTAAGGTTATGTGGAAATTCGAGAATCTGTGAAGTTGGGAGAATGATTCTTATGGGTATGTGCTTCTAAGAAATCATTTGTTCTATTACGAAAGTTAAGTAAGGTGCTACCATTTGTATCATTTATGGAGCATCGGAATAGTAGAATCTACGAAGACATCTATTCTCAGTTGATACTTTATTTTTCATCACAAATGCAATATTGATGTTAGGTTGAGAATCTAGTTTCGGAAGACTGTTTGGACAATCACGCGAGCAGTATGTGCGAGAGATGGTCCTTCACCACTTCATATCTTTGGACTTGATGGTTCTCTTGGTTGATTGATGGGTTTGTTGTTGGTTGGAGTCTGGTCTCTTTTGAGCCTGGTGCCTTCTGCGGTATTAAGTGGGCTTTGAGATAATGGTGTCATAGGGTTGGAAGTGGTTGGTTCTTTTGTTTTGTTGTCCTTGGTTGTTGTTGGTTGTTTGGTGTGGCCTTCTCCTTGGATTTTAGGAGGTTAAATCAGTTTTCTTTCATTGGGCCTTGGGCTCGTGTATTCTTTGGTTGTGTGGTATGATTTTTTGGAAATAAACGGCAATTATCGAAAAAAATGAGATGCGATCCATGTACTCTAATCGATGGGATCTTATGGAACCTTTGAAGATAAAACCATTGGATGCAGTGGATCTATAAGAGAAGGAAGCGAAGATAAGGTTGAAACTTTTAAGGCTGGGCTTGTGGCAAAGTTTGCTCAGAGAAAGAGGGATAGATTGCAGGAGCTTTTCGTCGGTAGTCATGTAAGTCTATCAGTTCTCTTGTCATTCTTGACTCATTTCAGCTATGAAATTTGTAGGCTCAAGTGTAAAATTTTGCGTTTACAAATGGGCATCTTGAGGATGCATCTGTGAGTGCTAGTGTTGGATGGTTTCATAGAAAAGGGCGAGGCTGCGATGTTGTGCCGAGCTCCAAGGATCCATTTATGGACTTGAAACATCTAGATCTTGGAATACTTGTACAGTCAGCCATTAAAATCTTATACAGTTTTATCAGTAATACGTGAGTCACGTGTGTGTGTATAAAAAGTGTGATGGGCGTGGTGAATTGTTCTTAGTGCTATATGTGGATGAAATCTTGCTCATTGGTAAAGTGAGGTATTATCTTGATTGGAGTATGGTTATCCAGTCGGTTTGATGAAAGACTTGGGAGAAAATTGAGTCACACGTTCTTGGGATTAAAGGCATTGGGATCTCGTGACGAAAGGGGCTAATTTGGGCTTATCCGCATTTGCCTTATTTACAATCAGTTCTAGCTCGTTTAGCATACGAGGATTCGAGAAAGGTTTTCTTCCTTTAGACATGAATCACTGCATCCCGGATCCAGGTGTCCCCGAAACATGATGAGATAGAAGATGAAGCGATTCCTTATGTGCTGATGGAAGCCTTATGTATCTGATGCTTTACCTTCAGACGACATCTGCTGCTATTGGCATGGTCATTTATATCGGTCTAACCTGGCGAGAACATTGGGCAGCGATCGAAACATATAATCAGTACGCACAGATAGGATGAGATTATATGTTAGTTTACTAAGCAGACGATTAAATACCTTCTTGTCTCTCGACTCAAGCTCTTAATCTAAAATAAAATTCGGAAAATCACCTCACGAACATGTGTTTGCCTTAGGGTGAAGCCATAGAAGTTGGAGGAGTATCATTGTCGTCTTGCACAGTTCCGCAAATGGAGGAATTTGAGTATGTAGCGACCTCTGACCAGGTTGGCTCCAAGAGCTTCTACATTGGATCTGGGAGTGGTTCTATCGATCGATTACTATTACACTCTTTGTGATAATAGTGGAGCGATTACTAACTCAAGGAACCTAGGACCCGTAAGAAGGAAAGCACATTATTATTATTATCATCGATTAGAATGTTATGTGAAGAGATGTAGTGGTGACGAATGGCATCAGCATGAATCTTTGGCATATCCTTTTGCAAAGAGCTTGCAGCTAAGACTTTGATAGGCATGTAGAGGAATGGAGTGAGATGTGTGGCATCATGGCTTTAGTGTGGGAGATTAGGGCTATATACGAAATCCATTTATTATTATGGATGTTTATTTTATTTAATAAAATTATGTTATTTCATTTCAATGAGAATCTACATATGACTATGTTTGCATTTAAATATCATCGTGTCTTTTATTCTACATAGTAGATGATTTTGTTAGTGTGGGGAAGTTAAACCCAGCAGAAGATCAAATCATGGATTTCTTATATGGAATATAAGCTATTGATTCATAGTATATAAATGGGGTGACACACCATTGGTAAGATTGCTTGGCCTAGAACTTTGTGGAATTATCTTGACTACGAGGGAATGAGCAGTTCCAACTTCTTGTGCTAACATCATGTGTATTAGGCAGGCCGACTTAGGGTAATTATTTTATCTTACGACATAAAATAATTAATACCTCATGATTATTATGAATACTATTACTCTAATCTATGAATAATTAATGAACCGCGTGCATTTATTATTTGGTTATTTTATTCATAAAGTGAGATCTTTATAGATCAATAATCTCAGTGGGTTGGATAATTATTAATTGTATAGTAGATAATGAATTGATAACGAATCCACGTCCTATAATTGGATTGATGATACCCTTGAAGGGGATGCCTGGTTTTGATTATGTCAAACCCTACAAGTGGATTTTTAATCCAGAGCATATCAAAATAATTAAGTGGAAGGTCCCGAGAGTGATTATCGAATGTTGATTAAATAAAGCTATGATAATTTAATTTAATCATGAGGTATCTCTATCAATCTTAGCGTGGGGAAATTAATAAGTATTTAATAACAAGGGCACCGAATTATACTTTAGAATAAATGAGAGTGTAATTATGATTCTTCTAACAGGTGAATTATAATTAAATATGTAAATATGTTCATATATTTCATTTGGAATAAATCTTATTTTCCTTTGGGTTCTATAATGGCTATTTATATGTCATGTTGTTGCATGCCTCTAGGATAAAGATAGAGAGAAAAATCTAGAGGCAGTCGTCCCCGAGGAGAACGAAGAGGCCACTCCCTCTTCTTGTTCTGGTATTGGGGAATACGGTAGAAGACTTGGAACTAATTGGGATGTCCCAGACATATCTCTGACATGGATTAGGCTGTATCTCGTGGCTTTATTCGGATTGTTTTGTGTAATTTTGTACACCTGATCACTATGTTCACGAGAATTCCAATCCCTTCCCACGGTGGCCATCGACCTTTCTTTGGATAAAATCTTGCTTGAGTCGGTCTTGGAATGACGGGGGCCCCTTTCTTATGCGGGAGGAAGGCTGAGTGGTGGTTACGATTACATACTAGTATCCATCGATATTAGTGCGAGTTTGTTAAATTTATTAAAATATACTATTTATAGAATTAGGCATTGGCTTTGGTAGGTTTTGTGAAATTGAAATGTTAGAGTTTTCATCGAGCCGAAGATTAAATGGGAGTCGGTTACTAGAAGGAGGAGGGGAGAGAAATTTGGGGTTGCGGCGAATTAAAACTCGAATGATCTGAATGTAATGAAACACATCCCGGAGCTTGTTTTATAGAAAGGACTCATTATGGGTGGCATGGGTGCGGAGGATGTATTTGAGACATGAACTTTGGTGTGCAAACCCCCCTTCGATTTGCTCGTGGAGTGGCGTAAAGTGCGGTGAAAGGCAAAAATTAGGCCCTTCCTTAAAACCTGGGTTTTATGTAGCGTGAAGGAGGACTGTGGCATGATTTACGGAATCCAGGTGATCCACTCATCGTACTATGGAGATAGTTGTAGCGTGTAATTGATATCCAAGTAATGCCCAGTAGCGGAGGTTATTGTTGGCAGGCTGGATGGAGCTGGCTGTTGCGAACTCTGGCGACCATATCGTTTTTATCGAGAATAGGTGTGTAAATTCTGTCTTGGTATTTGCTAGAAGGATTGCATTTCGTGGACCCTTGGCCCTTACGGGGTCTTCAGCATTAGTCGACTTGGAATCACATTTCGGGCAGAAAATGCCGGTGACCTGTTGGCGTCATTCGGTATAGTTTCCTATTGTGGGGGCAATAAGCTTTTATTGCTTGGTTGACCGTGCAGGACAGGTTGGCTACACAAGACAAAGCTGCTGATGGGGTTTGACCACTCCATATCATCATTTTACTGCCGTTCGAATGTTGAAGGCAGGGAATCATTTGTTCAACCCGGTACATGATTCCTATAGCGGCATTGTTGGTTGAGGATATTAAGGTTATGTCAGAGATATTGGAACGGCCCGCGGAGTTGGGAGAATGATTCTTGTGGAGTTAGTGCTACTAAAGGGAAGTCTTTTAGCGCTAAGTTAAGAAGGATTGCGTGGGTGTGACCATATATCATTGTGGAGACAGCGGAATGAAGTAAGAGCTTATGAGAACATCTTTTCTCTAACGTCTTATTTTTACGTCATACATGACAGCGTTCGTTTGAAATTACTAGTTTTTCAGGGTGCGGACGATCAGTGAGCAGGGGCAATGTGTGAGAGATGGTCTTTCATAATATTCTTGACCATAGTGAATTATGCAGGTGATTGAAGGTTACATTACGGTTGAGGGTGGTCTTTGGTGAATCGGATTGCTTTTGCGGTGTGGGGGTGCAGGTTGTGGTTTGGTTGCTTTGGATGTGGGTGCGAGGCTTAGTTTGTTCTTTTGGGGTTTCGCTTGTATTGGTTTGTGGGTTGTATTAGTTTGGTTTCTTTTGTTTATCGGGTGTTTTTGTTTGAGTACATTTGCCACTTTCCTATGTTTTTAAGGGAGGTCTTTGTCAGTTTATCGTTTTTCATGATGGCACATGGCTTCTTGTATTGTATTGTTTGTTGGTGGGCTTTGTGGCGCTTTTTGAAATGATTCTTGTCGAAAAAAAAAAAATTTCAATCCCATACAGTGGCTAACTTCTATAGCAGATACAAATCTTCACGGAAACTCAATGAAAGTCATGACAGAAAGAAAGAGCAGGAAAGTAAGAGAAAAACAGAGTTTCAATCAAAATGGTGTCGTCTAGGCTGACGTGGGTTTGGTGATCCAAATATATCAAAACGACGTCGTTTCATTTATGCTTGCTAGGATCGAGGTGTGAGGTTTGGAGTTATCGAGACTAAATCAATTGAATGAAAGTTGGTATATTTAAAATACTTGACTTTTTATTCAGACTATATTTACCAAAAGTTTGAAATATATTTTTACGAATTTAAACAATAGTTTTCCTTATTTTAATGATGATGATACGTAGATAGTGAATTTTAAAAGAAAGAACCTATTTATCATCACGATAATTTGAATTAATTGGATCAGCTCTTTACCTAAAGAATGTAACATTTCATGAAAATGGTAAGACTATTCTGAGGGTTATTAAGTGTGGCGTTATTACTGTGAAAAGAGAGACATTGGTTTTTCTCATAGAGGTAAGGCTCCTCGAATAATTTCTTCATGTTCCAGTAGTGATGATGGTGACGATAGAGTCAATAGAAGGGGGTAACAACATTGGTGAGGGTAGTGAAGATAGTGAAGACACTAATGGGAAGTCTGGGACAATGGAGCAGGTGGTGGCATTGGAGCAAGTGGTGTTGTTGATGGTGGTTATGGTAATCAAGTTGATTATGGCATGTAATGGGCACAATGAGATGAAAATTTTATGTACCACACAGATATAAATAATGGATATAGACGAGCATATGAATAACGAAAGCATTTGGAAAGGCTGACTACATTTCCTAGTGATGATGATTATTCTAGTGGGTATGATTACATATGACTATCTCCAAATATTCAGTAGGTATTATTAACTCTGATGGGTATTATTCTGATGGATGTTACTTCCCGAACATTGGCTCTGAGATCGAGACCTCAATGTTCGAGAATTAGGAGATGGATCTATCGTGACTTTGAATAATAAATATCATTTACCTGATAACTTTTAATGAATAGTTTTAGTCGATGTTCAACTCTTGGAACACGATGGTAGTGATTCCTATGGATATGATCAATCTTAGATGAAGTAACATTTCATGTCGGAGGTTTTGGATTACTATCGATGTAACCACAGGCCTAACAACCTCTAAGATCATATTTTCTAATTGTGGATCATTAAGTGATCATCTCAACTTGACACATTGATAATGAAGAATTCTTCAATGGCATTCTCAGTGTATGCAAATTATAAAATGCCGTTTGTATGCTCATCATTAGGATTAATGATGATGTGATTTTTAGTACATCGTCGTTCGGCGTGATATTGATTGATGTGATGATGATATTTTGTTAAAAAGCGATTATGTTTGATACATAACAATTTCTTTTGTTAGCATTATTATAAGAACTTTTCTTGAATGCTTCAATAACTATTTAAATAATAAATATAAGACAATTTATTTTATTATTCATTTTAACTCAGCAATTACTAACATATATTTATAATGAATTTGTAATTTTTAAACATTATCTTTATTTTGCGTATTGACCGATGCTTGGATTTGTGATACACCGTGACGAGATATATCTCGAGACTGTCAGAATTAGGTGACACGATACCGTAACTGGAAGAGCATGCTAAGCAAATTCTGATATAAAGGAAGTTCACTACATAGCATCGAGACCCGATGCCGGACGACCTCAGGGGGCGTCTTATTGATGGTCTGGCTAGCCGTCTTATTAAAATGGCCAGATGACTTTATTCCTCGTCCAAATGGGATAAGCATTAGGAAAAGAAAATAAATTCTCCCTCATTTAGATGACCTCATTTCAGGACAAACAATACATTCAACCAGTTCTTCATTCTTTTAGGAAACTACTCTCCTTGTTTGAATGAAGCTTCAAAAAGAGGCCATTTTGGGTCTTTTAGCTCCTTTATTCTAACTCTTTAAAAATTAATTTAAAACATATTAAGTTTCAATTAAGTCTAAATTGCCTTCGATTTTATGTTCAAACTTAGACTTTTAAAAAATGAAAGAGTTGAAAACCGTTTTCAAATAATGTTTCCAAATAAAATAAAAAAATTTCTTTTTTTTATTTTTTTTATTTTTTATTTTTATCTTCATTCTATGCAATCATACAATTTCCATTTTTTTTTACTACAACAAAAAGATAATAAAAACTATAAACATAGTCTCCAATTTAGGTTTAGGAGTGTAAGGCTATATTGTCATTCCTCACTTCATTTTAGAGTCATTTAAATAATTTATAATTTGTTCTTCTTTTTTCATCTATTTATTGTAGTATTATATATTCCTTACAAGTTTATAACACGGTATATTAATATATGTTTTGTTATATTCGAGTAAGGATTTTGGGAACAAATGCAACTATGCCCTATGATATTTTATATTGTGATTAAGATTAGCAATCTTAATGGTTGGTTTGAATAGAGGATTAACCAAGTGTGTTAGATTGCATTTTATGTGGCATGGGTCAATTATGCAGTGGTAAGTTTGAAGTAGTTTTGTTGGATTTGTAATTAAGTATGTCTTGAAGGACCACTTTGAAAAACTTGTTAGTGGAAGAGGATGAAGTGCAAGTCATGCTTGTGAGCTATGGCATCATGAGGGCATGGCGCCTCATATCATACCAAGGTATGAGCTCTTGACACATGTAAGTGCGTGAGAAGACTTGCATGTGTAATGGCCAGGTCCTCTTGGTTTTGGATCTTCAGACAAACTTAACTGAGAAGTGGAAAGTGCAGGTAGAGGTGAGAGAGAGTTCTAGAGAGAAGCTAGAGAGAAGGAGGAGAAAGGCTTGGAAGGAAAGCTTGGTTTAATTGGAAAAAGTTCACTAAGGTATGTAAACATGATCTTTAGAGGCCTTTATTTGTATTTCTATTGGACTTTGGTTATATTCTAGGGGTTTTGTTGGGACATACTCTAACCACTAGACTTGATGAAAATTGAGTTTGGTGGAACCCCAAATTGTAAAGACCGGTTTTATGAAGATGGCATGTGTGCTGTGTGTGTCGAGGAGGTCTTGTCCGGCTTTCCCCTTGACCCATGTGATGTTTGTACATAAGTTGGCACACAAGAAGCTCACATTGGATGATTCGAGTTTGGAAGAAGCTAGGAACCTAATACTTGAATGTAGAAGAGCCGGAACTAAACCCTACCATAAGACCTTGAATTTGAGGTTGAAGTGGAATGCGAAGTTCTGTCCCATGTTGGAGGAGCGGGTTCTGTTTTAATTCATAAGTTGAGTTAGATTGATCGAATGGGTGATTGATCCTTCTTAAAACAGCCACATAGGGGAGATGAACCGTGAAGAAAAGGATGGCCCAATTATGGCTCATTTATTATAATTTTGTCAATGGGAATTGAAGAGGAACTGATTACATCTAGGAAGTACTTTTTGGATAATTGTCACTAGGAAATACTCAGGGGAGGGGTCAGTGTAAAAACCATAACTCTGATTTTGAGAGTCGAATGACACGATTTAAAGCTATAAATCCCAAGATATGGGAACTTTTGGTCGAGAAGACAACGGTGAACAAAAGCATGTATGGCTGGTCGAAAATTTGTAGTTGAGAAAAAAAAAAAAAAAAGGGGGGTCTTGAGATAAGAATTTGAAAAGTCTGAGTGTTGTAGTAATATTGTTTATTATTCTGCTAATAAAAAAAAGGGGGTGTTAAATGTTGATCTAAGTAAGTGTAAGAGAGTGACTTGGGGGATCGAAGGTTTTATGTTGGAAGGTATAAGAATATATGTGAGTCAGGTGAATTTATAAAGTAATAAGACCTAGCAGTGGTGCTATAATGAGAAGTTGAGGAATCTTATGACTTGTTATTTGCAGATCGGCTGGGTAAGTATCGGGTTTTGATGACTTCTGTGGGAGACTTGTGGATTTTGAATCCGAGGAAGGTAGGGGATCTTACGACATATAACACATCTTGTGGTTTGATGTTGTATTGGGAATTTGGTACCATTCAGATGCTTTGGCGTATTGTGATTTTCTAGTGATATATAAATGTATATTTTTATATATATGGAAATCTTAGTGCTAGTACATGATGTTTTTAAAAATATCCATATGGGTTGAATGCTTTGTGGTGTTTTAAAGCATGACATGTGTTGTAAGGAGCGTGACGTGTGAGTCAAGATTGATGTAGTGGACACGGGACGATGACTAGTCTGGGTTGTAGTCCCGAGAGAAGGTCGCGAGTTATCACGGGATGTGGCGTATCCGCGGAGTGATAAGTCGACAATTTATGGGTTAATTACGGGATGATTACAATGATCCCACTGGGTGAAAGCCCCGAAGAGTCAGCGATGAGGTTGAGATGGGCTGAACATTGGCCATTCATGTGTTTCCATCGTATTTTCATTATTTGTAAAATGCTCGTGTTTTGAGATATTTTTGAATTATGTATAAATTAAGAAATGTTTTTATGAGTATGGCTTGTTATGGGGTTCGCTCTTGAGTTATCGAGCTCATTCACAATTATTTCCCTCGCGTGAATCTTGGTGCGAGGCCGTGCGTGGCATGGATTGGGCCTGCGGGGTTTTGAGGGCCCAAGGAAGAAAGTTTGTATCGTGGCTGCCGACGGTGGTGGTTGAACATACGGCGCACGATGAATATTTAGTGTTAATAGTGGATATTCCTGGCGTATGTTGGGCCGGTTGGTATCTTTTGTGGATCGTTGTATTTTGGCTTGGCGTAACCTTAGTTTGGAACTTTTGTGTAAAGTTATTTTGATCAGTGTAAGTGTATAGTTTGGAGTCACGTTGAGGAATTAACTACGCTCTTGGAAATATGTGTATGTTTGGAGACACAGGTGATGTTTATTTACGTTTCCAGTGTTACTCAGTGGAGTTTAGACTGAGTTGTGAAAAAAAAAAAAAAAAAAATCGAATTGGTAAAATGTTAACATAAATCACAGAGGTGGGGTCGGGGTGTGTGATTCTAAGTGCGAGCACTCATGTTTATCATCTTTCTGCATGGAATTCTAGCTCAAAGCATAATTTTATCTTATCCATGAATATCATCTCATTAAATGTGGATCAATAGCGAAAATATTCGACACTAACACAGAAAATGAAAATTGAGATATCATTTGTGTAATTAATCCTTTAGTTTGTAATACATGTGTTCGATAGAAAAAGTTAACGTATATGATCTTATGCTACATGTATAATTTCGATGAGCGATTTATGATCTTATATTTCCAACAACCAACGTAATAATAATATGTAACTGTGAGGCTTGGCTCCAATAGAGAAGGCAATGATATTGGAATTAAGGAAATCTGGGAACTGATAAAGTGAAATGTTTATAATATTTCTAAAGTATATAAAATTAAACAATAGCTAATAATAACTAAAAGAGAAAGAAGAGAAAGGATGGATTTGTTGTTTGGAAGTGTGGAAAGAAAGGGAAAAATGAGGGATTACAGAAATAGATGGTGAGTGGCTTAGCACCCATGAATGTAAACCGAATAAGATTCTTATTCAGCCTCAAAAAATTGCTAACACATAAAATTTCAAACAGAAAGGCATTTTGCAAGAAAGAAGCTCATTCTGTTTGGAAGATGTACCCTACCAAAGAGACGATGGATTATGCTGAACTCACCTTTCAATATTTTGCATAAAAAACCAAAACAAAACTTTGATAATTGTTAGTAATTGAATAAGTTCCTTAATTTTCAATCATCTTACCCTGGGCACAATGTGCTACTTTGCACTACAATCATAAGTTGGACTTGGCAAAATGATAATCATTGGAATACCCTCAGACCCAATATATGATCTGGTCTTCATCATTACCTTCTGAAGTAAAAACATACTTTTATAAAGCAACCAAAAGGCTGAATGGAACATTTGTAAAATAAACCCTCAGGTGCTTGCCATATTCTTGTTTTAACGTAGCTATCATTACACTCCTCTGACAATCTCATTGATGGTGCATTTTCATTGTTCATCATTTAAATTAATAGATAATTGAGACTAACATCAGTCATCCAGTACAACATATAATGAAAGATTCATTGAAAATATGCTAATAGATTTACCTATGAAAATAATAATAGAAGAAATCAGCATAAAGCAATGTTTAGACAAGCCCCGATATCCAAGCTGTAATGGTGTGCTAATGCATGATTAAAACATGAATATGTGCATGTCCTTTATCATACAGATGAGAGAGAGAGAGAGAGAGAGAGAGAGAGAGAGAGAGAGAGAGAGAGGAGGAGGTCATGCCAGTCAATGGACATAGTGTGACTCTTAAAGTAACGATAATCCCATTAAAATCTTGCAAGGATCGATGCGCACTGTAATAAGAGAGAGTAGAAACAATAAATAAAATTATTAGCAAAACTTGGATGAAATACTTTAGTTTGCTGGTTGAGATAAGGCCCTACAATATGGCATCAAATAAATGCATTAA
Organism: Tetrastigma voinierianum; assembly: GCA_016808115.1. Classification (NCBI taxonomy): domain Eukaryota; kingdom Viridiplantae; phylum Streptophyta; class Magnoliopsida; order Vitales; family Vitaceae; genus Tetrastigma; species Tetrastigma voinierianum. Next base: position 123,838 of record JAEQBH010008068.1, read on the forward strand.
AGTTGTCAGAATTCTTCAACACAATATACTACCCTGGAACAATATTATGAACGAAAGAGATGCAGCATAGGAAAATCACATCTTGCATGACAGGAACAATGTAGATTTAGCTGAATAACTTGGTAAAGTCCACTGAAAATACAATTTCAACATAAATAAACAAGGACTTCAGGACACATTATACGTGTTTGGTAGAGTGAATCCATGATCCATAGAGAAGTATTACATAGTTTTGATATTTATATCTGAACTCCTGCTGCAAAGTTCACCATCTGGTTTTGAAATACTATATTACATGGGAAAATTGTCAATAAAATTATGCTATACGGTCCTACATCAAAGATAAATATAATATGGACAGCTACCAAATAACAGTTAAAGAATGATATCAGAATCTTAGACAACGTAAATCAAACTAGGAAATGCATGTGGTTGATCAATCATCTCCAGAGCTATAAAAGTGAGAGGGAGCCTAGGCAGCCTATAGCTTTCCCGACCCATTCACAATAGAAAATCTCAGGACTGATACCTGTCTCTGGTGTGATGATAACAGCATTAGACATCTCATTTTAACCTCAAAGAGAATGCCACATACTAAGCATCTTATTTAGCTCTGATTATTTCTTGACTGCAAGCAAGATTCATGTTCTTGACATGATGCAATATTGTCTCTATATTCAATTTAGAATTATGATATATTGTTTGCAAAACTGGGATAAAAAACGAAATCAAGCTTTTCATTCACCAACAGTAAACAAAAAAACATCGTAATGTCAGACTCGACCACAACATATGATGATTGGGTTGCTGTTTGATATCAGTTTTGACATGTTATTGGTAAACTGCTATAGTTGAGAAGGCATTCCAAATTTTGTCTCGTATATCGACTGTTGTATCATGTGTTGTAGTGATGGAGAATTGATTTATTTCTCTCAGTTAATGTTCATTCACTTGATACAGATAATTTCAAAATGTTTCATTGCAGAACGATAATGCATGCCCGGACATATTCCTTCCACACACAACCCCATGGCCTAAGCCCTTTCCATGATTAAGGACTACCTGTTTACCACCAGACAACATACTTTTTACTATTATATACCTTATGACTTTATTCTCCTAACTGGGAAACCATCCCCAATTTGTTTTCCTTGTAAGAGAAAGAAAAAAAAGAAAAAAAAAGAAAAAAAGTCACAAATGAATAGAAGACTAAGGTTATGTAGTAGGCAGGATAAGATATGTGGATATAATATAAATATCCATCCCATTGGATTGGAAGAAACACATCACAAGATGTCATTTCAAATGAGATATAATATCCTTAAGCATGTCAATGATAAAATCCCAACGTAGTACCTATATTGAATATCTATAATATATTTATATATTATATTTTAGATTTAACTTGTAAAATAAATCAACAAAAAAATGAAATAAGACACTCTTATTTTTCAATGTCTAATATTTGTTTAAACAAAAATAATATTACATTTCAAATCTACTATTAGAAAAAATGAAATTTCTCTTTCATTCACATTTTGATTGAGAATGTGTGAGATCATGTGAATATCATATGGAGTTTATTCTGCAACTTTCTTGTCTGATATTTGTCTTCATTTTTTGTACTTGATTTGTTTCCTTTTTATGTCTTCTTGAAGTATATAAGTAGGTAGGATCTGTGTTGTTTAATTCATTCATTCAATAGAGAAAAATATCAGTGTGGAAGGCTGGAAGGATTAGGGTTCACCACGGTTCCAATCAAAGCCATCCAGGGAGTCATGCTCATCAAGGCCACCCCACCTTCATCCTTTGCAGATTTCTCTGCCCTGTCAAGTCACCTCATTTTGAAAGAATCTAGTGATACTAATTCCGGCGATCGACCCCACTAACTAGATCTCTGCATTTGATCTGCTGGGAGATCTAGAACAAAGGCGGATCCACTGGGCTAAAATGGTTTCCTCCCTTCTGCAAATACCATGACATGGCGATCCTCTTCACCCTTCTCCCAATTGTTGTCCCCCATGTTACCACATTATTAGTTTCTTGTTTGGTGTATGGGACTTTTTCCCTCTTCTCTGATGATATGAGGCACCCTAGTTTCTGATTTGTGGCACCTCTTTCAATTTTTATTCTCTTTTCAAGACCTTTACCATCCTGACTTCTCTTTTTGTGACTGCATTTTACTAAATATTTGTTCTCCTTGCTTGTTTTATAGTTTTTCACCTTGTGGTGACAAAGCTCAAGCTTCCGTCGTTTTAGTCTATCACTCCCATGATAACTATCAAAGACTCTAAGTAATGTATCGATCCTAGACGATTATGTGATGAGTTTTATTGGAAATAGTATTTGAAGACCATCGACCTCTACGGAATCTTGTGTTCTTCTGCGGATCAGCGTCATAGATAAGTAAACATTACTTTATATAACATTCTCGACAATCCATAGAATGACTATCATACATATGAGCCTCTTTGGACTAGACAAATTATTATGAAGCCCACTATGTGTGAGATTATACCCCCGCTCAATTTTTTAAATAAATTCAGCATGGGGTTCAAAATAATAAACAGCATTGCCATATGAATATGAACTTATTCATATGTAACCATTGTGCTATAGTTCTTTTTAGGTAATAAATGCCCCCCCTAAACTAAATACTCAACTATTGCCCTCAAACCATTTTCTAGGTCCGCCACTAAAAGAATTTATATACCAATGATGTTTAACAACCTAGTATGGAATTATCTTCCTTTGTTGGCGAATATACGCATTAAAATATGAGTGCATATAAAATAACTTCTGAAATCCTTTGATTCGAGACTGCCCTTCGAACATGGATCAAATCTTTGATCTTACTCTATTAAACTTATGATGAGGATTTGACAATGTAAGAGAACAAATCCTCATGGATCCACCATCCAGACCTTGATGACATTTGCTTTTGCCACGCCTTTCGGTTACTGTGTTCATCCTTTCGCGTTAGATCTCGACATAGACCCCCAAACCTGTGATGATGCTTGCTCCATCAACCCTTGATGATTCTTTGGGCATTCGTAGTGGCCCGCAGACGCGTTGGCGTTATTGTACCTCTTGTAATCAATCGAGTGCCTTGAGACCGGTCATTACTCAGTTCCATGGTGAAATACGCCTTGCCTTTGCTCATGGGGTCTTTTGAACCGCCTCCACCTCAAACTGAGGATTAGCCTCCGCCTCCATCTCGGGGGTGGGCGCTCTTGCGCCTAGTGAATGAGGGGTTTCTTCGCACACTCACTCATGCCACCAAAGTGCCTCCATTGTAGCCACATTGCCTGACAGTGCCAATGCCTCTGCCTATCTTCTGGCACTCTCTTGGCCATGGATTCTGAGATTCTAGTGCATTTGATTCTGTTTAGTGGCTGGATCTCTCTGTTCCCTCTACTTATCGCTGCCCCTTACTATGATTACTTTGGCTAATGGGACTCAAACCATGGCGAGGCATCGGTCCCTTTCAGCCTCCCTCATCTTTACCTCTTACTTTGTTCCTATATCACGATTCTCCATTTAATCCTTATCTACATATAACAAATTAATCCATAACCTTAATTGTTCGATTAGTTCTCATCTTCTGTCACCTGAAGGAGCTAGATCTGGGGCGGTCAGCATGGACATGAGTCTCAGGCCCTTCATCATCTCAATTTGGCCCGTCTTTAACATACTTGAGCGGATGAACCTTCTCATCGACGGTCGTCTTGGTCGTAGAACTTGTTCTAAGCTCCAGTGGTTTCGCTTTTCCGGCTTATCTTGAGTGTGAGTCGTATTAGCTTAAGAAACATACCGTGTTTTGTTGTAGTGCTTAGAGTCCCGGAACAATTCTCCTTGCGAGCTCGTCCACATTGATGTTTAAATTAAGATCTGAACTACGTCTACTTTAGTTTTCTGATGCTTTGTTACATTTATTGATGATTTTTATTTATGTTGCATTGTTAAATGAAGAGTCGAACTAAGCTATTACGATATTCCAAAATTCTTGGCTAAAATTCGCGTCAATTTCATACTTCATGTGCATCTTACGACAATGCCTTTCTCTTGCTGTACTCTCTGACTTTTATCTTCATGGATTTCTTCATGGCCTTCTTACAGTAGCACTCCCTGACAAAATGTTAAATGTGCGAGCTGTCACTTAGTTGAGGTGACTTGCACTCTTCTCACCACCGTCGATTTCTCAGCGTTTTTGGGGACTCATCTTAGCAAAAACGCTATTTGATCAATCGCATTGCCTCTTCTCTCTAGGTGATCAAGTTCCTCATTCTCTTCTCTTTTTCTAATCAACCTTGCACACATCTCCCCTCCATGTTTCGGATGCATGTTTTGTCACATTACCTCTTGGCAGATAACTTTTTATAAAGGCAGGAATTCATCTTGTAATTTATTCCACTTCAATCACCTTCAAATTGCTATTCTCAATACCATCGATACTTCGTTTCCGCTAATGGCACCTTTTTAGAACACTCTTCTATCTTATCTACCCCATTGTCTTCCAGTCCCGAGTTTTATCTACCTCATCAACCATTCCGTGTATGCCAGGTCGGCACTCCACCTGTCATTGGGTTTATATTGGTGTCTGTAGACACGGACCTCCAGATGACTCATCTCTGTGCTTCCCTCCTCCCTGTGTCCCGGTCTCTTGTTGTCTCCCGTTGATCCTCCCATCCCCATTTGGAAAGGTACTCGTTCCTCTCGTAATTCACATCCTATTTATACTTTCCTGTCTTATCATCATTTATCTTCACCATATTCTACTTTTATTTCCACCTTGTCTTTTGTTTCTCTTCCTAACACTATCCATGAGGCCCTCTCTCATCCGGGCTAGAAACAGGCAATGGTTGAAGAAATGGCTGCTTTGCATTCTACTAGCACATGGGACCTAGTCCACTTACTTGCTGGCAAGTCCCTTATTGATTCAGTTTGGGGTTTATGCTAATGGTTAGATCAGGATAGCAGTGGATCGTCTTAAGGCTGGTTGGTTATGAGGGGTATACTTTCGGATATATGGCTCAGTACCTGACACTTTCTTAATGTCACGAAATGATTTTCGTTTGTCACCTCTTATCTATGGCCGGTATGAGCTCTTGGCCCCTGTATCAGTTAGACATCAAGAATGTCTTTCTCCATAGTGACCTCACCAAGGAGGTATACATGGAGCAACCACCAGGATTTGTTGCTCAAGAAGAGTCTGGTTTAGCATGCAGGCTACGTTGCTCCTTATATGGCTTAAAGAAGTCCCCTTGAGCCTAGTTTGGCCACTTTAGCTCTATGGTACAGGAGTTCGGTATGACTCGGAGTACATGGGACCACTCGCATCTTATCATCCTGCCCATCCATCAAGGCGGTACATCCCTGTCGATTGTTTATGTGGGCGATATTGTTGTAACAGCCAGTGATTAGGATAGTATTGAGAAGCTAGCGAGCATCTTGTACTTTCGGACAAAGACTTGGGAAAACTCAAATGCTTTAGGGGATGAGATAGCTCGGTCCCCAGTGGTGTGGTTATGTCTCTTTTGAGGAAGTATGTCTTATTAGGGAGAAGCTGGTATCTTAGTATATTGTAAACTTGTGAACACTCCTATGGATCAGAGATGTCAAACGTACGGATAAGCGAACTCTAGAATCCCAGGGAAGATATCGGCTGGTAGTGGAAGAAGCCCAAACTACCCACAACCATCCCATGACAGGACATTTCTTTTCCTACGAGTGTAGTTAGTCAGTTCCTGCAGTCACCATGTGATAGCCATTGAGATGCTATGATCCGTATTCTCCGTTATATCAAATAAACACCGGGCCAAGGGGTGTTATATGAAAACAGAGGTCACACCTAAATTGTTGGATATTGTGATCTTGAATAAGCGGGCTCGCTGTGGAACCTTTACTTTCTTTGCCCGGGATGTATGTATTTGTGGAGAGCGACTTAATATCTGGAAAGTAAAAGCGGGATGTAGTGGCCGGGTCACAATGTTGAAGTTAGGTATGTTTATGGCTTTGGCAACTTGTGAACCTTAGTGGCAAATAACTGGGGGCTAGATTTGGGAAGGATGGCTAAATGGCGCTGTAGTACAATAACTGACGACCACACACATTGCTTCGACCAGTCTTTGCAGAGGATGAACATATTGGAAGTGGGTATCACTTCATTCGAGAAGATTGTGTCTCGAGATGCATGACTACGTTTCGTCTGACTCGAGGTGACCCGACTAGTAGACATTTTCCACTAAACCTCTCAGAGGTCCAGTTGAGTTCATTTTATGTATCTGGTTTGGTGCGCCTGTGCCTATATGCTCCAAACTTGAAAAGGAGTATTCAGAATCAAAGGATGATATTAGACTATCCTCACGATATATTCCCCATCTTGTACAATATTTACCTTTTTGTATGATTTGTTTCCTTTTTATGTCTTCTGATGCATATAAATGCATAAGACTGTCTTATTTAATTCATTCGATCAATAGAAAAGACATCCTTTTCTTATATTTCTTCCTGACATTCATGATTAGAATATTTATCAGTAAAATATTTACATTATGTCATTTCAATATATAAAAATTAACACGGACAGAAACGAGAGACACGAGAGACAAAGATAGACACACACACGAGATATATATATACATATATATATATATATATATATATATATATATATATATATATATATATATATATATATATATATATATACATATTATTAACTCTTTGATTTTCATGGTGCAAGTGAAGGAAGATACATATTTATACTCTAAGTGTTAGAGCAAATAAAGGAAATAAAATTAGAGTCTAATTAGGAGACTAGAGCGAAAGGAAAGAAGGAAAAAATTCCTAAATGGATTAGGAAACTAATCATAACACTATCATATTGATTGGAGCATATAGGTCGAATGGGTTCTGCATGTACTTACTCACAATGCGCCTTTAACACACACACACACATATATATATATATATATATATGTTAACTCTTTAAATTTTCATTAATTAACAACATTGAAGGAACATACATATTTATATAAGTATTAGAAGCGAAGAAAGAAACAAATTAGAGTCTAATTAGGAGACTAAAGAGAAAAGGAAAAAAGGAAAATATTCCTAAATGGATTAGGAAACTAATCCTTAACACTCTTCTTCAAGTTGGAGCATATAGGTCAAATAGGTTACACATGTACTTAATCCTAATGCACCCAGGTATTCTGAACATATGATGTCAAAGTGGTAGATGCAGAGTCGTTGGAAAAGTTGCCGGAATTGACTATACGGTGAGTTGATGTGACCAAAGTGAGACCACGACCATATGAATTGTCGTAGATTATTGCCTTGTGAGTTGATGTGACCCCGAAAGGGCCTCCAAGTAGATTGCCGGAAAAAGTAGACTACCGAAAAAGTTTGCCGGAAATAAGGTCCGACAGAGAAGGTCCACCAGAGAAGGTTTGCAAGAGAAAGTCCGACGAAGAAGTGCATGGAAAGGGTCTGCGGGAAGTAGGACCGTGGAGAAGGTCTGCGAGGAGGATTAAAATCAGAGACGATCCCGCTGGGAGAAGGTAAAATAGAGAAGGGCGCGAGGTCCGTCGAGAGAGAAGTTCTCGAGGAGAAAGATCATGGGGAGAAAGAGGGTCGAGGAAGAGTGGCGAAAAAGTGGCTCACAGTGTATTAAGGAAAATATACTCTTTGATTTTCATTATGTCTGACCTTTACTTGTTTTACATGATCAGATCCCTCATTCCATCCTGCTTCCTAATCAACCTCTCTTTTGCCTCCCTCCCTGCGTGTCTTTGGTTATCTACATTTTGTTCTATATTCTCACTCTGGGCAAGTGACTCTGATGAACCACAGTGTGTCTTCTTGAGTATTCTGCAGCCAGAAGGTTATCATATTATTCTGACATTAATCGCTGCCATTTCTGGCGATGTCACCTTCTTTAGAGTTCCTCCATTCCTCCTCATTAGCGATCACTCTTGTTTTGAATGTCTTATCTATTCTTCTTGTCTTTCCATCTCCAGATTTCCCTTCTCCACCTATGGATGTCATGACTCAACCACTTCAAGTTTATACTCGCCATCTTCGTCCTCCTATAGGGCCTCTCTCTTGTTGAATCATCTTCTACACCACCATCATCTCCTGCTCTGGTTCCGCAACCACCCGATGATCTACCTATTGCCACTTGCTATACTTGAAACCCACATCCTATTTATAATTTTCTAAGCTTTCATCGTTTATCTTTACCCTACTTTGCCTTTGTTTCCACCTTGTTTTTTGTATCTACCCCTAAAAGCACTAGTGAGGATCGCTTTCATCCGAGTTGGAAACGGGTAATGGCTGAGGAAATTGATCTCTTTACTCGATGGCACATGGGGCTTATGTGGCTCTTCCTCACAGCAGGTCTCTATGGGGCCTCTTGTTGGATTGTTAGCTCTGATGATCTGGATAGGCGGGACTAACCTGAATAGACATTCTACATCAAGGTATTGTATGTTTACTGAAGGGGCTTAATATCATGGAAGAGTAAAGAAACAAGATGTAGTAGTCGGGATCTAGTGCTTCATAAAGTGATGTCAGGCGCTATGGCCTTGGCAACATGTGAACTCCTTAATTTGAAATATCTCCCTTGAGAGCTAAGATTTTGGAAGGATGAGCAGTGGAAACATATGTGATAATCAAGGTACTTGCATATTTCATCTAACTCATATTTCCATGAGTAGACAAACACACATCGAAGTGGATGCCCTTTACCGGAGAGAAATGCGTGGCTGCGGATTTATCAGCTCGGCGACTTGACTAATAGATATCTTCACTAAGTCTCTCGAGTGTAAGATAAGTATATATGTGATAACCAAACGGTGCTTTTGACCTGTATGTCGACAAGGGAAGTGTTAAAGATTGGTTTCCTAATCCTTTTAAGAATCTTTTTCTTTTTTCCTTTTATCTTTAGTCTCCTAATTTGACTCCAACTTTGTTTCCTCTTTTACCCTAACACAAGAGTATAAATTTGTATGTTCCCTCTCTTTGTAAATTAATGAGAATTAAAGTATTTCTTTTCTCTGAACATGACAAAATCCTTTTCTATGGTTCCCCTTGCATGGTGGAGTTTACTTGTACTAAAATTAGTTTCTTGCATATCGTGTGGAGGACCTCTCTTCTCTTCTGATTCCCATTTTTCATTTTACCTGATTAAAGTCTTTTTTTGTAGTTGACGAAAAAGAAAAGAAAAAAAAAAGAAAATGCTCATTTACAAAATCCTCTTGATTCATTAAGGCTTCGTTTGAAGAACTTTGGAAAGTACTAGGAAAAGAATAGAAGGAAAAAAATGAAGGAAAAAGAAAATTAAGGAAAATAAAAAATGAGTTTAATTTTAGTAAATTAATTTTATATCTTTATTATTTCATTTATTTGTTTCTATACATGAAGTCTGAGGACTAGAAATTTAAAAATATGTAATTTTGAAAATTTGATTATATTCTATTTTTCTTCATATTTATGATGAAACCAAAAATGAGAAAATCATTTTCCTTAGTATTTTTTTTTCTTTCCTCAGTACTTTTCAAGTTCCAAACATAGTCTAAAAGGTAGTATAACCATTGTATTTTTCGAAGCCAAGTACAATTTTCTCATATAGCTTCATCTCACTTGAACCTCCATGTAGATTAGCAAAGCTACCCACTTTGACACTTCATCTTGCATATGAAGGAAAAGAAAATAGATCAATAGGCTTTCAGGGTTGCAAAGCATTACAATTCCAAAACTGCTGCATCTCTTGGTCCGTCTTATGGAACAATTGTAAGCGAATTTGGCCATGGAAAGTAATCAGTCCCAAGGGCCAACATGACCATCAATAAGCTTCTAAGAAGATGACCAAGGCTACAATCAACTTCAGTCTGCCATTGTTCTGGGTCTCAAATGAGGAAGAGAAATTAAGTTAGGTTAGGTAGTCTGGGTGTATGGCAAATACTTCGATCACAGTACCTTTGGTTGTATGGTGGGAAAATGCTATGATTTTTAAGGCATTCATTTCGATGTTTATTTAGCTGCTTGGCTTTTAGTTTGTAAATTCAAAGGGTTAGGGATAGCAATAAGAGGAGTTTTGTTTGGAATTGAGAAGATATCACCTATGTATTTCCTTAAGTGGATTAAACCTTTTTGTGTAGTTCTCCTCTTATAATGGAGGAGTTTAGTCATACCCGGATCAATTTCGTGTATATCGTGGAGAAGCTTTCTCATCCTTCCCATATACCTTTATTTGATTGTAACCTACTCCATAGCTACCAGCACATAAAAGCCAACTGTAATGCCTTTTAGGTGGCTCAATCAAGGACCAAGACTTTCAACAAAGAAGCCCATTTGAAAATAACTCAACTTATATTTTAAATGTTGCATGTTCTACTAGATTTATACATGTTGGTAGGTTAGATAATTGAGAACCTTACATTAAATCAGTGGTATGTTAAAATTCACATGCATGTGGCTGCACATTAGATAAAACCTCCAATGCAACATTTGAAAAACTAAACAGCAACTAGGAGTCTAGGACTCTTGCAAGGTACTTTAGTTGATATTAGGGTTGGACCTTTGTTGACTTTGGTTATGAAGCATAAACACTACCATTTCCCTTATTCTCCCTTTCAATCTTTCTCATATCAGAACAAACATAGAATTATTTTGAGTTTCAACGGAATTGATGTTTCTTCATTTATTAGGTTCTCATCGGCTTCACTTGTTGTAAATGTGAATGTAATTGTTCTTGAACTTATAAAATCAAAATGACAATAAAGCAAAGACTGAGTACTAGCACTAACACCTTTATTAAGATCATGATAAAAATAGTCTCCATGAGTGGCTAGTATTTTGATCCTCTAACTATAGTCAGTCTTTGAGAAGATTACCCATGGAAACCTGCCATTATTATGCCAACATATCATCAGGCCAGGTATTAAGAAGCATTTGATTTGTATTCTTGTTTAATGCATAAGCTACAAACACGTAAACAACACCATCATCCTGTTTTGATGAGAACCAAAGCAAGCACAGCTTAATCTTGTTTATTGGATTCATCAGCTTCATTATATTCATTATTGTCATCTCTTTTGAGTTTGCATCAGCACATTACAAAATTTCTTTTTGGGATTCTAATACACTTAGTTCCCTATTCTCACATTTAAAGCAATGGATTTTGTTGTCTAACCGTCAAACATCTTAAAAGATCTATCTTTTAAATCAGATGCAACATGAGCTTCAGAACCAGCCTATATTGTAGTTGTTCTCAGTGCTCAGTGCTCTCCCGTTTTCATCATATGTATTGTAGTATTTGTCTCCCCAACTTTGGTAGAAAACCTTAGTGGCTATTGCAGATTCTTTTCTACCTTCAAAGCCTTTTGGAACACTTCGTTCACATCTCAAGGGCTATCCAAAATTTTAAACTTGTTCTCCTCCATTTATCTAAACGTGTTTAACAACTTTTCTGTCGCAAATTGAATTCTGCATTTTATCCATCAATATGTAATAGCAATGAAAGTACCTCTTCCAAGACGATCAACTAATCTGAAAAGAGCTCATACATTAACTTTTTAGAAAAATCTGCTAACACAACTACATACTTTCTTTGAAATATTACCAGTCATATCATGTGTGATCATCTCTAATAAATGCTCCATGACATCCATTAAGCCATGTCTAAAGAGGAGTAGTTGGAGATCTTCCAAAACAGGAAAAGTGAACCAACTCTGTGCTCACATTCTACAACACACATGCTTCGTAAACCTTCTCCATAATTAGTAACGAGAATCATCACATTTTCAATCCATTAACCTTCAGCTAAAAACTTAGACTGTTGCTCTCAGTGCTGTTTGAAACACAATCTGAATTTGATGATAAAGTTTCAGAAAATGAAGTTGTTTTCTTTATTTTATAATGATATCGAGATCAAGAAAGCAATGAAAAAAAAATATCCTGGACAATCACACAAAAGGTGTCCTAAGCAATCACACAAGGAAAAATGCATTCAGACCCTCGAAGGAAGCATAACAGTGGTTTTTATACCATTAAAAGACTAAGAAAGCTTCTATCCCAGAACTCTAGTTCTTTTCCCAAGTTTTCTGTATAGACTCTTATAACTCTTCCATAACAGGACAATGTTCATACCTTCACACATCTTTCCTCACAGAATAGGAAAAAAAATACTCTGAAACTAGCAGAAATAAAAAAAGAGAGAGACAAGAAAGAAAGTTTCATATTATAATAAGACAAATAAAATATAAACTTTAACAAATAGTGAACTATCAACTAAAATAGATGTTGAACAAGCTAACCATGGTCAGTCCTAAGAGAAACTTGTATCATGCATCTTCCAAATTGGTATTGAAACGACCCTTTACCCTTGTAAAGATGTAAAAGAATATTTTGAGTTGTTTCAACATCAGAAGAAATCCTTTTCCCAAACAACAAGAATGAGTTTGACCATGACTGAAATCTTTGTTGTTGGAGGGTTCAAAATGCGTATACTTTTATTATTGCAGTTTATGGTATAGGGGGCTCTATGCTGCTGACAGCGTGACACCTTAGGAGAAACAAGTCATAAAGCCTTATGACTGATGATTGCAAAATATATAGCCTTTAAGATCTTTTCTTCCTAAGAGCCCGTTTCATTGTATATAGGAAGCTCTAAATCCTCGTCTTTCTCTTTAATAATAGGATTGCAATAATCTTGATGCAAGGAATAAAATGATGCCAATGTTGGTGTACATGGTGGTAATAACAGTGGCAGCAGCAACAGACTCCCTTAAGGATCTCAAAAATTCTACTAGGAAGGCACATACTTATTTAGAAACTAGTCAGATGTTATCAAACAAGTGAATGTAGAGCCCTCAAACTATGTTGCATTAATAACTACAAAGACAAATAAAAGCAGAAAAAGTAAAAATGAGATATCCCCATCTGCCATCCTTGTTACATTAGCTTTACATTTAATCTTTTCCTCCATACTTATCCATTAACATCGTCACAAAGTGTTCCAACAATTTAAATGTCAATAGAAGTTTATTACAACATTTGTAAAATTTAAATCAAATCATCCATTATGGAGGTAATCAGAATCATCCTATTTAGAACCAGTTCGATTACATACATCATAGTATTTTCTAAGAATGGCAAATATTTTAGTCTTATTTCATGCCAATTGTGGGACCTGATTCTGAAAGCTCCTAATTCTTACAAAGGGATTTCAGGTGTTTCAAGAAGGAGGTGGCTCCCATGTTGTTCTTTCTCATAAGAATCACAAAATAATTGAAGCCTGATTATATCATAAACAAACTACAAATGCTACTCTTTGGAATCTCATCCTTTAGATGAATATTGGTTCAGAATTTTTCCCTTTTTTTCCAACCATCTTCAACCTGATGAAGAAGAATTTCTAATATATACATCAAGAAAAAGCCCACTCTTAATGGAGAACAGCCCACTCTTTTCTTGCAACCAAAACGTTTTATCCTCCAAGTTCCAGTTTTCTTTAACAGGACAACAAGAAGCTGTCCACTTCTCCCACTTCATAATCATTGAAGGGTCTAGTGAAGAGAGGGTTTCAACATTCCCCATCCTTGCCCGAGCCCCAAACATTCGAGACCATACCATCCTTGGGAGTAGCAATAGCAAATAAGATGGGCTACACATAAATTGTAGACCTGCATGATTCAAAAGAAACACCCATCTCTATCATTCACTACAAGAGAGATTTTACACAACATGCCAATCTTTTCTAATCGCTTTCCACACCCCAAACCCATAACCAGCTTTAAATTCCCTAAAACACCATCCCCTTGTTCCTCCCCATACCTACCTGTCACTACTTGATTCCAAAAGGCTTTCCTTTCATTTGCAAAATATAGCTTCATTCTACAAAAAAGCCTAATTCAAAGTAGAAAGGTCCTTAATCCCATTCCTCCTTTAATTTTACTATAGAAAACTGTCATCCACTTCACTAGCGGGGGCATCGATTAAGAGCCCCACCTCCCCCAAAAAAATCCGCTGAATTTGTTCAGTTCTCTGTCTAACCATTCTAGTGATGGGAATAAGGACACTAAGATTAATAGATAAGCGAGTCATTGTGAAATCAAAGGTAGTCCTCCCTCACCTTTTTTTTTTTTTTTTTTTGATGGGTTTGGTGGGGAGCCTCTCTGTTCATCTAGTGATCCTCCCTCACTTAAAGATGCAATGTAGAGCCTCTTCCACATGACCCACCTCTTTCAAAATCTCTCCTCAACTCCATCCCAAGCTGCTGTTGATTTAAAGGAAACATCCAAAGGTACTGAGATTGAAAACTCATGCTCGAATGTTTCCTGACTTGATCAATTTCCTATAGGGCATGAAAATCATCTTTTCTTACACTAAGAATAGCCATAAACTCTTTGTAATACCCACCCAGACTCAAACTGTGAAACAAATGTTGCATAACAAAAAAATTACATGATAACATACAAAAAGCAACAAAGAGAGAGAGAAAGTATCTATAATTGATAATCCAAGCTATTTTATATTGTATGGAAAGTATGAAGAAAGATCAGGACTAACATATTAGATCATACTTTGAGAAGAAAAAAGTTTAACCTGATTTATAGTAAATATATAGCTCTCATGAAAAGTGACAGTGAACAACAATGTCATCCTGATGTGAAATGAATCGTAGATATAAATGCACAGCTAAAATTAACAACACTTGGCAGGAAGTGACAGTTTCGGTACGAAAGTGATTGATTACCGAGAGAAATACATATTGTCTGTCAGACCCAATAATGTTCTAGTCTTTACCAATAACACCAGTTGAGGAAGTATGCAACAACTGAATATAAGGAAAATATCACAATATATAAATTATATTGGGTGGCGGTATTTAGAAAGTAAAAAAAATGAAACATAATGACAATCTTCTTTTTCCAAAGAAGAATGAATAGGAATATCTTCAACAATAGGCAGGACTATAAACTGTAGACTTTTCTGATAACACAACATATAAAAACAATTAAATGTCGGAAAAAAAAGAAATACATACCTCTTTGAAGAAGTCAACTTCATTAACAAATAGAATTAAAAGTAGTAGGCTTCAAAGGAAAAAATGATGAAGGCAATGTGATCCTTATCATAAGATCTTAATTTCTGTCTTGTGATGCCATATGTACCAAACAATTTGAAACGAGCTTCCAGGGAATGGCTAATTTCATTACATTGATTATAGAGTGAGATAAAATCGATATTAAATATATCAAATGCTCCAGTATAAAAACAAGAGCACAAAAGCTCTTGAGTCTTCAAGAAAATTCTGCTAAAAATGGGCACATATCATGGAATAAATCAAAACAGGTTGTTACAATAAATTTAAAACAACAGGATAAAACACTGAGGTACAATAAGAACATATGCAAGATTACTTGCTAATGAATAAATTATAATAAACGCATTAATGATCCATGTACTGAAATGAAAAAAGGTCTAACATAACAGCAATGCTTGCATGTATATCACTGATATTAAGAATACAAGCAATTGAAGTATATCAGTTCAGAGAATGAATTTGAGAGCTACAAAAGTAAATGTTCAAATCATACTTAACAATAAATTAACTAAATTCAAGGTCTTTGCAGAAACAATTTAAAATGCGGAAATTTTCAAATACTAAGCATGAGTCTAATATATACTTTCCTCATATATAGATCTCCTAAAGCAAAACATCAAGCTATGTACCTATAAATTCCATATTTCAATTCTAAGTAACCAGACTTCAAGTATATCACAATTTAAGTAATTCAAGATGAGAGTAAGAAAGGTCTCTCTGTAATATAAATAAGTGACAAACAGATGATCTAACAAGATAATCTATAGACAGAACCATGGAAAAATGAATTCTTAGCTTATAAATGATCTATTTCAGCACAACTGCAGAGATCACTAAGAAAACAGGATTATTAGCGACAAATAATAAAAAATAATAGATGAGTTAAAAACGGTATAAGTTTTAAGTGCAAGGGTCATAGGTGAATGGTGCTTCTAGTAAAAGGAATATATCATATGCTGGATCCAGATTTTCAAGTAATCTTTTCAGTTGGATGAATAAATAGTGGGAGAATTCTTGGAAAACTAGCTATATGGAAATGATGGGTTGAGTTGTAATATATATGAACATAAATTGGAGGGCTTTGGTGATACATGACATAAAAGATATCTTCAACTTCTTTAAGGGGCAATTCCCACAGTTTTTATAGTTAAATGTTTTTCATATTTTTTTTTTGGTCCACATTGGGGCTCAATGGAACATCCTAGATTACCCCATTTCACCCTTTATCATGGTCGGACCTCCAAGGCAGGGATTTCTTGCTGTGTGTGTGCCCCATGTACGCTGTGTCTGTAGCTGTGTGTGTGGCTTTATTTCACTTTACTTTCTCCCACAGTTAAACAGACAGAGTGACAGCACCATACAAAAATAAAATAAAGATAAACAGATTCTGTTATGGCGGCATTTTACAAGAGAATTATGACCTTGAATCTAGCCATCATTGTAAGAGGATGGAGTTTGGCTTATTAGTGTTAACACCGAAAGGAAGAGAAATTACCCATAAAAAAATGAAAAAGGAAGAGAAATCACTTTCTTGTTACTATTAATATCTCTGGAGCTATGAGAGGGATCCAGGGAATTAAAAGCATTGGATGCTCATGCACAATCATGCTGAGGTCATCAGAGATCTTGTTAATTTAGTGGATAAAGAGATATGATTTTCTTTTTTAATTATGTAGAGTTTAGCTTG
The DNA here is from genome assembly GCA_016808115.1 of Tetrastigma voinierianum. Taxonomy (NCBI): domain Eukaryota; kingdom Viridiplantae; phylum Streptophyta; class Magnoliopsida; order Vitales; family Vitaceae; genus Tetrastigma; species Tetrastigma voinierianum. The sequence goes on from JAEQBH010008068.1 coordinate 140,640, forward strand.
CTGCTTCTTAGTTGCATCCATTTTATTCTAACTTCTTTGCTTACCAAAATAAATAAATAAATGATGAAATTTGCCACTACTAAAAGTAAAAAACCATGAAGAAAGGAGGTGGCAATGATTGAACTTATCATATTGGGTTTAGATCATAATCTTATGTCCAGATCTATGTTCAGACTGCTTGTCTTGTATTTATTCACAAAGGTGTTGAGTCCACACAGAGCGTTCTTGGAAAATCCATTTGCATCATGATTTTCAAAGGTCATAGATCCAATGAAATGTTAGATCGTAAGTTTTCTATTAAAATCTTTTCATTTTATTTGGCATTCCTCTTATTATGAAAAAACCAGATCTTCTTAACAATGAAAGAGTTCATCTTCACAAATACCATGAAGATGTCAGTAACTTTCTCCTATCTTACCATGACAGGTAACTCCTAACGTCTTAGAATATCTCCATTAGCAATTCCCTCCGGATTATTTTACCACCCATCTATCTCAGCATCCCCACTTTTAGCACAGTTATTCCATAAACATTTTGGTTAACTGCCTATTCTTTCATACTATAAAAGCATAGTTGGGCTATAAGCACTCATTTATCAGACAAAACTCAATCGCATTTATACCCAATTCATCAATTATCCTCTTTCAAAATTCATTGCCATACAATCAAGTCATAATAGTTATGATCAATCCATTAAAATTAAAAATAATAAAAATAAAAATAAAAGACAGCACTATCTGTATATCTACTGGTCATTAATATTCAAAATCCATTAGATCCCGATCAATTTCTAATCAAATTAAATTATGTCATTTTTTTTAATTTAAATTAAATTTAAAAAAAATTAAGTTATGTCATATGAATAAAAAAAATATCAATGCTATAATCCAAACTCTTCAATGTCAAAAAATATGCTAGTCGCCTAAAAAATAATTTGCTAACAAAAAGGAGAAAACATTTTAGTAATCATGATTGTGTGACATCCCAAGTCAATTAGTATAACAGAACATTCCCCATCCCTTACCTCGTAAACAAAACTGTGAAGTATTTGAGCAAACCCACCAAATTATCTAAATCTCTCTTGTTTATAACGCTCTGATCCACCTGTGCAGAGTCGAGACCCAAGCCTTCACAGACAACAATGTGAATGACACAAAACTTACCTCAAATCCCACGTTTCTCGGGCATCAAGCCTTCACAATGTAGGGAGACAGAAAAATAAAAGTGTTCAGGTTTCCAATGCTATCATCAAAATTCAGTCCCCTAAAACAACCCCAAATATATTTATCCGACCAGAATTCAACTACTTCCAGTAGTTTAACTGGAAACAAAACATCATAAAATCAGGACACAAGATCCACGAATCATGGTTATTCTCTAGTGCGGTTCTTATCCCAGTTTCTCAGCAAACCCAAGAAGCGGATCAATGAGAGATCAGACACAATGAAAAAAACAGCAAATGGTAATAAAGCAAAAAAATTGGAGCAAAGAAATGAAAAAAAAAAAAAAGAGAGAAAGAGTAGTGACCTGCACATGATTTGATGGTGTGTGCGGTTTGAAACAAAACCAGGACACTGGCCAGATGGGTCATGTCCCCTGCTAATCTGAAAATATTCATTTTCCTTTCTGTTTTCGTTACGTGTTTGGATCAACGGAGAATTACGGTCTCCAACAGATCAACAGGAAAAGGTTTCCCAGAGATCGGCCCCAGTCAACCACACAAAGGACAGAATTTTTTTTCTTGGGGTTTCTGGGATTTTCCTCTCTTTTCTCTCTGGTATTTCTTACTTTCTCTTAACTTCCCTGGAATTTAGGAGCTCTCAGGCTGAGGCAAGGGATTAAGATGGATCGTAATACACCCCAGCCTAAACCACACCGCGTTACTTTGTCGGATAATTTTATCATTTAATAATAACATTCTACAATATTGTTAATATTGATATTATTCACCACAATATTTTTAATATTAACATTAAAAATAGGTTTCAAAATAAAAACATTAAAAATGAAAATCATTAAATACGTGGATAAGATAGTTTAAAATTTTCTTAAGGATATTTTAATTTAATCAATGATATAATATCAGTCTTGAAAATATAATATATTTTGTTATAAATTTTTACATCCTTAAAATCTCTGCTCTTATCGTATGAAAATTAGTGTGAATATAGCAATCTGGTGCGTGTACACATGCCACATCTAAATGTGAATTAGTTTATATATAATATGGTTCAAAGTGTTTTTAATAATGGTTTAAAAAAAAAATATATTAAAATTATACAAGAATTATTCTTGAATCATCTTTTTTTTCTTTTTTTTTTAAAAGGGTCAACAGTTCGTTATATTGCTCACTTGGCTATCATGCAAAATGCGTTTGTCTTAGAAAAGAAAAAAAATAGTAAATGCTTTACCAAAGAAAATAAAAAATAAAATAATGATTGGGGAATTATCTTAATTATTCTACAATATTTTTAATATTGATATTATTCCTACAATATTTTAATATAAATTAAAAATAGTCTTTTAAAATAAAGAAAAGCATTCAAAATAAGAAATTATTAAGCACTGGTTGAGATGGTTAATATTTTTTTTAAGAATATTTTTAAAACAATCGATGTCTAGAGTTGAATTTTGAAAATCTCTGTTATATTTTGTTATAGATATTTCTGAATTTTAAGATTAGTACTTATACCCGAATGAAAATTAGTTTAGACATAATATCATTTTTGTAGTCTGTCCCATCTCATATATGAATTAATTTGTATATAATATAATTTAAAAGTGTTTTTTATGTAGGTATGATCACTTGGAAACACCTCATGCTTCACAAAAAAAATATATTAAAATTATACAAAATTATTCTTGAATCGTTTTATTTTTTTCTTTATTTTTTTAAAAAAAAGTCAACGGTTCGTTATCGCTTTCTCACCTTTGCCTGTCATCTCATAGCTGCATTTTGTACTAGAAAAAAGAAAAAAAAAAAAGGAATAATGATTGGGGAATTATCTTAATTTTCGGGTCTATGCACTTTGCTAAATACACTCATTTTCTCATTTCAAATTTTTAGTTTTTTAATGAGACAATATTTTACGATGTATGTGTTAAACAAAAAGGTGATATTGGTTAATAATATAATATTGAAACAAGTTTAAAAATGTAGGATATTTAGGAAAATGTATTAGGTTTGGGTCTCAATAGAAATAATTTACTATAATATAACAAAGTCCATAATTATAAAATAAAAAAAACTCTATTGAATTAACCAAATTTTTTTTTCTTCCAAGTGCATAAATAAACCAATATTTTAATTTAACGTGTGGATTTACTTCTTCATTACTTTTTGAATACTCTAAATTGATTTATCTAAGTATAACAACTAATTTATTTATTATTTTTAATTTTAAAAAATAATTTTATTGATTAATTAGCAACATATTATATTAGTAAGTAATAGCGATGTATATGATAATATATGAAATAGGCATCACAAAAAGAGACTTATATATAAGACAAATTATTAATAGGAAGTTGATACTTTTTATGGAGTATGATATTACAAGTAAATAAATGAACTCTATCAGTAAGACCTTGAATTTACTGTTTATATGAATAGTAAATTTAAGATTTTTAAATAAGATATATTGATTGGAAAGCGTGTCAAATGAATAGTAATTTGAAAAACAAGCCCAGAAAATCGAAAATATTCAAAATAATGTATTGAGTCTAAAGAAACTAAAGCAGTTAAGCAGGTCGTTTAAGGAGTTTTAAGCGTCAGATGATTTATGACGAAAATGCTTTTTACAAAATAATTTAAATATTCCTTAGTACTAGATTTTTTAAAAAGCATGTTCATGATAGAAAATAAGTTTAATTAAGTATTTAAATGATCTGTTTGATTGAATGATCGAGAATATTTCGGAGTTGTATCGAGTATAAGTATTATTTTCAATGAGGCATCTTATCATTTTTAATGGTAAGCCTAATTTAATTAAACAGCGAGGAACAGATAGCTAGAATGGTGTCATATAAACGGTGATGATTGATTAAAAATGGACACATGAGAGCTTTCCATAAATTTTGATATTTATCAAATTAGTTAACAACTATAGTTAGTGGATGAGTTAAAGTTAACTAAAGGTGAAACTTAACCTTAGTTAGTTAAAAGTTAAGCTAAGGTTAAAAGGATATTTGTGTTAGCGAACCATGGGATATTGCGATGTCGCGGCACGAGGAGATAAATGATGTCGTGTGCACCGTGGGGTTGCGACAGGGGAGTACATCTATAAGCCCGCAGAGCAGCCACCCGAGAAAAGAGTCGACTAATTTTTGAAAGAAAGGACTTGATGTCGCGACATGCGGCGTGTAAGAATAACACGAGTCGCGAAACTCAAATAGACTGACCCGAAGTGTGAAGAAACGGACATGATGTTTGCGCGCCCAGTCATGACGAGGTGAAAGCTTAACGATGAACATGGAGGTCGTGACAGCGAATAGAAGTTGCGACGAGATTTCTGAAGGCCGAACATAGAAGTCGCGGCGGTTAGAGCAGGAGATAGAGACATCGAACCCAAATCCAAAGATGTCGGCGTCCTTTTTAGTGGTAGCGACATCGGTACCTGGTATCGAGTCGCTGACGTCGATCGTGGTGCGACATCGATTCTGAGAAAGAAGATCATAGCGTCCGCTGGTAGCGGTGCGACATCATTTGTAAAGGGTAAGTCGTCATTTGGCGCCAGCGACGCCGGATCGAGATCGCGGCGAAGACAAGTCCGCGACAAAATAAAAGCCTGCGACATCACGAGGGCTGTAAGCATAACGTGAAGTCGCGACGTATGATTGAAATCGTGACATGGCTTGACTCATAAGCGAGCGGTGAAGTCGCGGCGTGAAAGGAAGTCGCGGCGTGAGTCCGGGTCGCGACCGCGAAATGGTCGCGACATGAGCAGACAAATGGGCGATTGTTTGGAAACCCCTGAGGAAGTGCATTGAGATTAGAGGTGACTTCGGAACCACATAAATAGCGGTGCTCGGAAAAAGCGACTCTTGGCGGTCCGAGCGAATGCGGGTAGCTAGGCTCGTGTATTTAATTTAATTTCTTTTTTTCTTTGTTTGGCTTTTATTTTGGTCAGATTAAAGTGAATTGTTATTTCATTTTGAATTTCTGGATGCGGATGTTAGTCGTTGGGGAGTGAAGTGAATCGCGAATGTTATTTTCTTAATTCTTTTTAGTTCGTTTGAAGTCTAAACAAAATTTTCCCCGAATTCGAACATCCAGTTTGATTCTGATGATTCTTTTGATGGGAGCTCTTTGTTAGTGTAATGAGTAATTTAGAAACTCGACTTCCGTTAGTTTACTCTGTTATTTAGAATTTATCTTTCTGCATAAATTTATCGAGTCTCTGAACATCGAGGTGGTCCCCCTTGCTGGTTTTGTTTATTTACATGCTCGATCAAATATCGATTAATCTATGCCACCTTAATAGGATTGTTTCATGCTCTGATTTGAGGGAGGCCACTTTGGGTAGCGAGAGAAGGCGTTCGCGATCTTGAGCAATTTCTCGAGGTATACGAACCTAATATTAGGGATCCCAATAAGGCTCTGTGAATTTTAATGTGATAAATGCTTCTCTCTTGAAGTAGGGAGTAAGGTTGGATGACTTTATCGGTTAAAATGAAGCGGGAGAGTTAACCTCGGTCGACGATAAGTTCAATCCCGTGTTAGCAGGATCTAATCAAGGGAAAAGATAGGCTTGTTTCAATTTGAGGATGAGAAGCCGTATGGTATGACATTAGCATCATGTCTTGGGCCCCAAAAAAGGTTTTAAGTCCGTATTTTAGGTATGAAGTAATGAAAAGAAAAATGCCGAGAAGCAGAACTGACTTCGGATTAAGTAGTTATCAATCCTTTGATATTGAAAGAAGCGAGAGAGAAGATTAGATGATGAAATGTGTCATTAAGGAGAGATCCCGCGTGGCGTTCTGTTTCACTTGGGCGAGTTCTAAATACGAGGTTAAATGGAAAGCGAAATTCTGAGTCTGTGAGGGTGATGCTTATGATAGCTATATTCCAGCCGCATCGCTAAAAGCTAATGACGGTCTATTTCTTTAATTTTTTTATTTTAGTTTTTAGGCATTATTTCATTTTGTTCTGGTTTACATATCTTTATTCTTTCATTATTTTAAAGGTTACTAAGGGATATATCAATTACGAGCAAATCGTGAATAGTATGGAGCAAGTAGTTAGGGTAGTTGATTGAAAATTAAAAGTCTGCAGTAGGTCCCGATATACGGACTTAAATCCCTTTATTACTTGTTCGATCTGTACACTTGGGAGATCATGGATTAAAACTGAGGAAAATTTATCTACTCTTAAGGAAAACGCTTTTAATTAGTATAATTGTAAAGAAATATAACAAACAAGTTTCATGACATTATTGCTGGGGATTAGACAATAGTCCTTTGGTAATAGTATCATAAATTTGTATATGTCTTTTTAGTCTAACAAGATGAACAAGTTTTGGCGCAGTTAGGATCTGGAAAATTAATTAGATCGATATTAGATGAAGAAAGAAGGAAACCTAATTTGAACATTTTAAGAAAAACGAAAATAGCACTGGCGGTATTTACATTATTATAATTTTTAACAAACCATGTTGAAAATATTTAGGTTTTATAAATCCCCATTAATATTAGGTATGCTTTTATACCGGGAAAAACTTTAATGCGCGAAACGGGGATCGACCACGATTCCGGCGAACCATTGAATTAGGAGAGAAGCGGCTCGGGGAGCTTAAGAAAGGCAAGAAGAAGCGGCAGTATGACAGAGAGAGAGATATGACGAAACGGAGGCAGGAGGACATCATCGGAAGACCCCCATTAAAGCCTGATGGAGATTTAGAGCTGTGTGAAGAAGTACTCTGCATTGGGCGGCTAAAGTGGATCTGAATGATTTTGAACTAAAGCCGGCCCTTAGTGATAGTTCAATGACCCCATGATTTACTGGTCATCCACCGAGACCCAGAATGAGCACTGGGAAGATTTCTACCGGGATGGCTATCTGATGAAATTTGAGCGGTGTGAGACGGAGGTGATAAAACTACATCTCTTCCCATTTTTTGAGAACATAATGACCCGCATGGTATGAATCAGTGTATGGATCTGTGATCTTGGGAAGAGTTGAGTGGGAAGACCTAACAGGCGTGTTCTTTCCCAGTCTCTCATGGAGGACGAAGAGATAATTGTGTTCCAACAAGGGAGAAGATGAGCACATGTGTCGGCAGGAAGATTCGAAAGATTGCTGAATAGGTGCTTGATCGTGGAATAGACTTGAAGACCCGGATGGATTATAGTGTATCAGCTCACGAATGATACATCGAGGGTATTCTCCGATGTCATGTCTTTGTGGAGCATTAATGAAAAGTCTTGAAGAAGCGAGATCTAATAGAGGACGGCAAAATGCAATATGAAAGCTCCATCCCGAGTTTTCAAGAGGTAATGAGAGGAAAGTCGTAAGTGACGAGATGTGGCCGTGGAAATTTAGTGGATCTTAATGCAGGATGAATGACAGAGAGAAGTCTACAGCGCCATGAAATAGGAGGCGTTAGAAATTGATGAGAAAAGTGCGTATGGTAGCGAAGAAGATTCTTATGGTCTTGAGGAGGTTAAATACGTGAGCAGCGAAAAGTTATCATTTAGGCCGTCCTAACCTGCCCGGCCCTGCTACTGATCCGGCCTTTGAGGAACCGTGAAATTTCTCATATGGTGGAGGGGCATTACATGACGGTAGGACAACATCTCAACAGGGATATCCTTGTGACTTCACGAGGTTCTAGCGGCGATAGCAAGGAGGTGAGGCGAAATGAATATCGGGGTGGGAGGAGAACCGTTTGAGGAGCAAATGCAGTTCATGGGGGGATAACAGAAATTTGTCTGATTCCATGAACGAAACTATGAAACGAAAAAACTTTCAAGTCGACACCTGAATGTTTAGAGAAGAATGTGGTGCTTCCTTTGAAAAATCTAGAGACACCAAGTAGAATGATTGGCCACTGAATATGCTAGTCGGAACAAGGAACGTTCCACCAAGTGACACTGGAAGAACCACAAAGGCTAACGTGGCAAATTGATTGAGAAGTGGGAAGGATTTGACCGGCAATGAAGACTGGATAGAAACGAAGAGACTAAAGCGAGAAAGAAGAATTTGAAAGAAAGAAGGAAGAACAACTTTGATTGAACAGGATGAAGAAAATGACAGGGAAAAAGAGAAGAAGGAATTACCGTATGCTCTGTGATTTGCATTCCCGTAGAGACTTCAAAAGTGTTGAAGAAACGATTTTCTAAATTCTTGGATTCTTATTAAGAAAATATAAATAAATATCTCATTTTGTGAGGTGATAAGTCAAATGCCTCTTTTATGCAAAATTTCGAAGGAGTGTGACGAAAGAAAAGATAGGTAGGGAGGTATAGTTAACGTATTTGCCATGCGATTGCCATTATCAACCGAAGCTCGGTAAGATGAAAGATGCACAGCCGAGTTTCTTTATTCCTTTGTTTTGCTCAAGGGAAATGTGAGTTGAACATGTGACTGCGGAGCAAGTATTAATTTTATGCCTCTATCGGTTGTGCGGGGAGACTTAGTTTGGGACTAGCCGTTACTGGATGGGCGATAGATCGTGGCGCAAACCGGCATTTTGGAGATGTACTAGTGAGTTGGGAAATTCATTTCCCGATGGGTTTTGTTATCATGAAGGGAAGATCCTCAAGTTCCTCTTGTTCTTGGGAAGACCTTTCTTATGACAGGCTATGATTGACGTCTGAAAGGTGACCCGACACTGTGAGTTAGGAATGAAGCAGTGCATTTTAATATTAATAAGTGGAACATCCTAATGTAGAAGAAAGACAGAGTTGTATGTTTGTAAGAAGCAATAGCCTTCTCAATGATGAAGTGGTCGATTGTATCATTGAAACTCTATCAATGAAATTGAGATGAATTTTAGTCTGTAAGGCTTTGAGTTGTGAGTTCTACACCTTGAAATTTGTTTAATAATGAAATAGTCTCGAGTATAAATGAAACTTGATCGAGATGAAGTGAGCGACAAACCACAATGAGCTTCGGGCGAAACTAGTATAAGGAGTTAACATTGAAGGTTGCCCAGTCATTTTGAAATATGAGTTTTTAGAGCGAAAGAAAAAACCGGGTTATCATATCGTTGCGTTGATTGAAGGCTGAAGAGCAGGATTCTTTGGTAATTTTAAGAGAAGAAAATCTGAAGGAAGCGATTGGCAGGTCGATTGAAGATCTCGAAAGTATCGGTCCCTACTTGTTTGTATCACAAAATATTCTTGAGAGATAATCACAAAAACTTATGTTGAGCATCGAAGGAGGTGAACCAGTCATGGAAAGAAGTTGTCGGAGAAAGAAGTTGAAATGGTTAAATGCGGGTTTTTATATGTTATATCATGCGAGTTCTTGGGTAAAAGCCCGATTTTTATGTGGTTCCTGAAAGGTGGATTCTTTGTATGACAGAAGTAGAAAGAATAGACTTATTCCTCTGAGCGTGACATGATAGGTTTGTATCGAAACTAAGAAAATTAATCTTGTGACGAAGGATCATTTCCCTACATTTCATCGATCAAATCTTTGGATAGGTTAGCGAGACTCATTTACGTTTCTTGATGGATACTCGGGATATAACCAAATAGCTATTGCACACGAAGATGGAGAAAACCACTTTTACATGCCCGTTTGGTACTTTTGTACCAGAATGCCATTTAGACGTATGTGCTCTGTGCTCATACCGAATGCATGATGTTTATATTATTTTCTAATCTGCGAGAAGAAGTTATGGAGATATTCATGGATGATTTCCCGATTATATGGATCGATTTTGAACAGTGCATCTTTGAGGAATGATACTTGAAGATGCAAAAGCAAAAAATCTAGCTGAATTGGGAAAAAATGCCATTTATGGTTACAAAGGATTGTCTTAGGTAGCGTAGTTTCTACTTATTGAGGGCTTAGTAGACCAAGCAAAGTTTTATTATAAAGACCTAATGCCACCCACTACATTGAGGAATCGAGGAAGTTTCTTAGGACATGCTGGATTTTATAGAGATTTATGGAAGTTACCGAAATTCTGTTAGACATTATCTTGAGATTCTTCCTTCGGAGAAAGATAAGTAGGATTTTATTGATGGATCTTTGCAGCGTACGAAGAATAAAATCCCGAGACTAATTAGGCTCCCATCATGGCAAAACCAGTTGGAATAAGAATTTGAGATGTGTGATGCCGGTGATTTTCATGATGGGGTTGTATTGGGATAGAAAGAAGAAAAAGTGTTCGAGGGCCGTCTTATGCTAGTAAAACCTTTAAACGACACAAAGCTTCTCTACTCTACGAAAAGGAGATCTTGTAATAGTGTTTGCATGTGAGAAATTCAGGCCGTATATTTTGGGTCAGTGTTGTTACTACACCATGATCGTGCAATGATTAAATATTTAATGGCGAAGAAGGAATGGCCACGAGATTGATCGGGTGGGTATTATTGTTGCGAGATTTGATTTAGAATTAAAGACAAGAAGAGCGTTGTGATATGATAGTGATCACTTGTCAAGAGTAGAAGAACCATTTGTCTGAGAAAAGGAAGAAATAGCGGAAAATTTTCCGGATAGGCAATTATTTAATTTGTCGCTCCAATCACTACAGTATCTTGATATTGTGAATTTCTTGGCTTGTGGAATTATGCCACGAGTCGACTACGTGAGAAAAAAAGTTGGGGTGACAGTGGGGTACTACATACGGGGTGATCCGTATTTGTTTAAAAGAGGTGATCTAATTATAAGGAGATGTCTGCAGAAGTGAAGCCAGTAGTTCACACAAGAGTGTCATGCATCACCTTATGGAGGACACTTTGCAGGAGATAAAATAGCCCACAAAATTCTCCAATCAGGATTTTACTGGCTTACAATTTTTAAGGATTGTTTTGAATGGGTAAAGTTATTGTGATCGATGCGAAGAATAGGAAATGTCAATAAAGGCATGAGATGCCCACCCGTAAGGCATCACAGTGAGTCTGATTGTTTGATATGTAAGGAATGGATTTTATAGGACCTTTTCGGTTCATTTGGAAATATATACATACTCTAGTGTGGACTATGTATCAAAATGGGTAGAAACATGACTTGTCTAGAATGATGCAATCTGGTTGTAGGGTTTTAAAAGAAATATTCTTAGCGGTTGGGACATTTATAATTAGCGATGGAGGAAGCCATTTGCAAATAAGGTATTTAGCAAACTCATGACCGGAGATATAGTATCAAACACATTATGAGCTTGGCTTATCATCCTCAAACAAATGAAATGACAGAATTTCCGATAGAGAAATAAAGAAAAGATTACAGAAAGAAGCTGGGTCTAGTGAGGAAAAGATTGGTCTTTGAAGCATTGATACATTAATAGGCATACAGTGCTTTTTAAAACTCCATTGGAATGTCCCCATACGGACTTGTCTTTGGAAAACCATGTCATCTCCCTCTTAATTTTGGAATCCCTGAAAGCCGTGGGCCGTGACGATGAACCGATTTCAAAATTGCGAGGAAGGAGACTTCTCAGTGAATGAAGCTGGAAGAAGTGAAGCGAAGCCTAACGACAATGCTAGAATATGCAAAGACAAGACAAAGAAATGACATGATCAAAGGATTACGAGAAGAGTTGACGAGGATCGAGTCTTCTTGATAACTCGGATTAGATTATTTCGAGGGGAAGTGAAATCGAAAATGGAGTGGACCGTATACGGTGGTGTCAGATACTATCTTTAGGCTGATAACACTCAGGGCGATCTTTGGGGAAAATTCAAAGTTAATGAATAAAGCGAAGTGTATCTCGTGAGGGAGAAGAAAGGAAGAACTCGGTGGTGGTGAGGAGAAAACACATGATTAGTCAGTGGGCTTCAGAAGCGGAGCGATTTCATTGGGAGAGCGACCCATAGAGATTTTTAGTTTCTTTATATAGACTTCAAATTTTTTTTTTTTTTTTTTATACAGCGTTTTTAGAAAGATTTTAATTCTAGTCATGATTTATTAGAAATTGTTAGGTTAGTACCAGATTTAATTTAATCCTTTTGGAATTATTCTGATATGCGAGATGAAAGAATCGAATGGCTCAGCGAAGACAAGCTCCGGGGACCTTTCTGACCTTCACGAGATGAGCAACTCGAAAAGGGTACTTTTCTCCCTACATAAATTCTATGAAAATTGAATATAATACATTTTTAGTTATTTGTGTGAGAATGATTAAATGGATCTCTTAAGATTGTGCAATTAATGGGAGTGAAAAGCGTCGATCATCGAATTTGGGTATGTGCGTACAGAGTAAACCCGGTTGCACGTATGGCGACCCGGATTATAATAGTGACGAGTTGAAGTCGCAGCAGTCGATCTTGGAAGGAAGAACAAGGAAGTGCAGTCGCCGCGAAAGTTATGTATGACATAGAATGAGGTCGACATAGACAGTGCGAATGAACCGGGAATTCGCGACAGAATCTCAGCGAAAAGTGGTGAAGTCGCGACAACTCAATCATTCCTAAAATACTGATGTATGGCCTAATGATAACGGCGTCCTCCGCAGTTTACTTATGTCGCGACAAAGCGATGATAAGTCGCGACATCGGAGAAAAATGTATCTGATTGACATTTTTAATTTTATAATTTAATGATATACTTAGTGATGTGACACACACAGAGGAAATTAAAGTCACATGATAAACACAAATAAATGGTAATAAAAGTGACATAATAATTGAATTGCGACATTTGAGAAACTCCCTCCGCTACCATCTCCTTCCCTTGGAAGCAAGTCCCTGACCTTTCATCTTCGCATATTCTGCAGTTCTCTATTCTTATGAACTAAATCCAATTTCTTTCCACAAAAACCTTCCCGATTTCTCTAATAGTAGATTCAAGCCTCATCCCCAAACCTGGCCAAATCATGGAGGAGTATACCAGAGACCAGAAGGGAAGTTCATCTGGAATGCAGGGAGGCAGGTAGTGGAACAGCCGGAAGTTCAGCCAGTTACAAAAGCGGCCAGGAGGAAAAGGGAAGAAGAACGACATCGAAGAAGAGGAAAGCGAGTTAGTCTCGGAGAGAAGCTTTCTGTACGAAGCAGCTTATCTTTGGAAAGGATTTGTAGGAGAAAGGAGCGGCCCGACTCATCTCTCCTTTACGAGAGTCAATGGAGCAAAGAGGTTGGGAAGTGAACATCGGAGAGAGGAATTGGATATCATAGTGGATTGTCAGGAAATTTTACTCCCGATGCGGTGGAAAGGAGGCTCTGTTATGTGAAAGGTTTGGGTGCCTTATGGAGAGAAGGCTATTAATGAAATATATATGGAATGGAAGAGAGCGAGAAGAATGGATCAAAGTGAGGCGATGAGCAATAACATTGAAGATTGCGAGAAAATTAGCAGACGGTAGAGAGCGTGGAAGGAAAGGAGAGCAGACCTGGCTTGAGGAGATTTGTGAAGAGCGAAAGGTGTGTTTGCTAGCCTGCATTGCGAATTTACCAGCAAGTTGCATGATAAGAGAACAAGAAGCGATCCTTCTGCATGCCGTGCGAGAGGGTGCAAGGGTGAATCTTGGAGCAGATTGTGAAAATTCTATAATGAGGTACCATGAGGTAATAAAGGGTTTGATCCTCATCGGCGACTATCACGAGGTTATGCTTGAAGGTTGGTGTAAAAAGGAATGTGGGAAGAAGAAGAAGAATGCCACACAAGAATTTCACTATCCACCCCCAGCAGGGAAATATAAAACGAAAATCAAAAAAGAAAAAGAAGTGCGTATTAAAAACAAATTCGGGATGAAAATGAAATGCAATCTGGGAAAGAAGACACCTTTAAATTGCTTGAGAGCGAAGAAAATCTAGAAGCATCGAAGGGATACTTTTATGTTTCAGGATAGTAAGAAGATAGAAATGATAGATTTCTCAGCCCCACGGCTCGCCCCACTTTAAGAGCAGTGATTTGAGAACTGGAGGAGAGAAAATACAGGGAGCCGGAGAATAATAAAATAATGGAAATGCTCGATTCCATCGAAAGAGAAAGTGGAAGAAAGAAGCAATGGAACCTCGACCAAAGAGATTCGAGAGAAGAAGTTTATGAAAAGGAGTGAAGAGAAGGATCAGCCGATTGGGAGAAGGCAGAGATGAACGAGAAGAGAAGAAGTATATGAAAATTTGAGATGAAAAGAAGAGATCAACAATAGGAAGAAGAGATGAGCGAGAAAAGGGAGGAGCAAATGAAAAAAGATCACGAAGTAGCAAGAAAAAAATTTAAGAAGGAAATGGAGAAGAGATAAGTCTCTTGAAGAAGTTAAGGTAAGCCGTGAATCATTTCACAACCAATCGATGATCGCGATTCTCGGCCTCCCCCAAAACTCATAAAAGGAAAGGATTAGGCTTGAAGAAGCGAGACTAAGGAAGCGGATCAAAGTTCAGGATTTCACGTACATGTCAATGTTAAAGGATTTTGAGAGAAAAGGATGAAGGGCCGGAGATAAGAGCTTGGCCAATGAAGAAGATGCAGCGGAAAGGTCGGCGAAGATTTGCTGGATTTGATCGATATGATCTTTCAGGAATTTTTGAAATTATGCAGCTTGAAGAATGGAGCCTGCAGCGAACACCAACTGAGCTGCGAAGACGAGGATGATCCCAGACAAGAAGATTGATCCTAATCGTTAATCCTTGAAGAGCCCGGATCGAAAGGGAGAATGTCGAAGAAGAAGAGAATGGAAATGAAATTCCCAATTCTCTCTCTGTGTAGAATTTACTCTTGATCTGGATCCTCAATATTTTTGCTCACTCCCCAAAGAAAAAGATGATCCTCCCATTGATTTATCATTCTTTTCCCTCTTCTGATTGTTGTTATAAAACATTTATCATCATGAATAAAGCAAGAAGGATTTGTGAAAGAAATGTTTAACTGTTTGGGTTGAACATATTATTTTTGTGACTTTTAGGAAGTGCTGTTAAAGGTGATTCAGGAGAATGAAAATGTGAAATATCATAACTGAACTAAGATTGAAATGGATTTGATTAGGAGATAAGCAGAACACAAGTAATTAGAATCGAGGGCATGAATAAAGTGGAATTAGGAGTATTCTTGTGCACTTAGAGTCGATTTAGTTGCAAAAGTGAAGTGAATTGTCTTGATAGAACAAAATATGAGTTAAAATAATATAAGTAAACAGTGAGCAAATCTGAAGTCTTAAAGAAATAATACATTGAAATGAAACAAAACTTATGAAACTTTTGACAGGAATTAGGAACATCTTCTAGGGAATTCCATGATTTAAGTCCACAGTCTAGAATTTGTTTGAATTGTGATTGGGAGTGAAATCTGGTGAAAACAACCAGCAGGAAAATGATAGAGGCCATCCTTGTGAAGCAGGCGCTTTAAGCCTACCCATAAAGAGAATATGTAGAAGCATGTTCTAGTTCTGATTTGGAGCAGATAAAGTATGTTTCTTGATAAATGACTAATTCGAGGCTGAATTTCCCTCCTTGCAATAAACACATAATAAGAGACCCAAAATTATCAGTTCTAGTTGAAAAAGTTTGAAGTATAAAGGAAAAGCTCAAGACCCAGGAATATTCCCAATTTTAATAGGGAGTTAGAAAAAGTAAAAGAAGAGAAGTAGTAGAAATAAGGAATAAGATTTATCTTGTAACCTATTCCCATAGGCTCAGTCAGGCTGCCAGGCCAGGGGTGTTTTGTTTATCTCTGGCACCTGTGCCAGTGGTATGGGGTTGCTGGCCGAGTTCTCTAGGTAATAGAAGCTGGAAGATGAGAAGCGTTTACTATTTAATTCGAATTTTGAAATAAGCGAGAAGGAGTTAAAGAACAAAGTCTGCTTGAATCGAAGTATATATGGAGTTGAGATTCCATAAAATAATTCAAAGAGGAATGAGGCTAAGATTGAGAGAATCGAGGAAAGACGAAGAAGAAAAGGAAGAAAGTTGGAGGAAACGATGTGTAGATGAAGAGATGGAAGCGGGTAATTTACAGCCTAAATTCATGGATTATTTATCTAAACCTTTAATTGAGTTATAATAGGCTTTGGCTAGTAAATTGACATGATTCTAGGTTGATTTTGCTAAGAAATTGAAAAGAAATAATGAGATTATAAGGATTGTAAATTTAGGTCAACCTTGATGGAAGTGATATTGTTTGATTGATTTTAATTGATTTAATGACATTACTTGGATACTTGAATACTTGAAGGAATTAATGGAACAAAGAAGTTGAAAGAAATGAGATATAGCATATGAAGGGTTAGGCGAGAGAGGTTTATTGGAAATGCATTGGTTTGATTTAGTTTAAGTGAATCAATGACATTGGATAAATTGTAAATAGTAAATTGTTGAAAGAAAATGGAAGAAATTGAAGAAATAATGATGAATATGTGACATGTAGGATTAGACTACCCTACGAAAAGTATGCAAAAGTTGAGTTTCAATTGATTTTAATTAAATGGAAGTACATTCAGAAATACATAATGAATGTATTAAATTAAAGTTTTAAGAAGAATAATTGATTTAGTTATAAATGAAGTTTGCATTTAAAAGGTGAAGGGAGGCATTATGGGTTTCACTTTAAGCATGCTATTATAAGCTTGATTTAAAGGCTTGTAATGAGTATTTGTCATGAGCCTTGAATTTATTGGAAGTGAATTAGGATAAGTTAATTAAGTTGAATAAGAAAATGTTTAAGTTGCTTTCTAATTTATCGAAAAGTAGCAATATAGTTAATGATTTAATTGAGCATGTGTTAAGGTATATGAATGTTAATAAGTTTTATACAGATAATGTGACTTATAGGGAAAGTGATTAAAGACAAAAGTGGAGGTGAAAGTTTTTAAAAGGAGGAAAAATGGCTTAAATAACTAAGGTGAGGAAAATATAAATATTTATGAACTATATATATATATATATATATATATATATATATACTATATATATATATATATATATATACTCTCACCTATATATATATATATATGTTTCATATCTGTATGTATAAATGTTTAAATGAAAAAGGAAATGTAGTTTTACTTTATTTATATTTGAGAAAATATAAAGTATTATAGTTTTAATAGTTTTATAAAGCATGATTTATGGTCTCATATTAAATGAAATGTTTATGAATATATTCTATATATATATATATATATATATGTTTATGTGAAAGGTTTTATGATTGAATCCATGGTTTTCTATGTTACAAAAGATAAAAGAAGTTTAAAGGAAAGTCGACTAAAGTACTTTAAGCATGCATGAGCAGCTGCATGGGAAAGGGATAAGATTTTTATAGAGGAAGGAAGAGTGATGCATAGCATACCATGCCGTGAAATCTGAAAAAGGTTACCAGCGCCTGATGTGATTTATTTCATGATGCAATGGTATCTAAGAAAGATACGATTTATGGAGGTTCCGCTGGGCCATCGGTGATCGTAAAGGCCCATTTCCTCCCGGAGGAGTTTTTTCCTTGGGCCACGATGGATTAGCAGTGCGTGGAGTTCCATTGGATATGACGGATTAAAAAAGGAAAAGAAAGTAAAGTAAATATTTATTGAAATGATATTTATCTGATTGTTTTTTACATTATATTTGACTATATCTAGAAACATTATTTTCACATAGGCGTACTCTCATGAAATATTTGCTTCGCCCTTTTCAGGAATGTTTTATAAAATGTTTTTTTGGGCGCTAACGAGCGATTGAGCATCCTCGGGCAGTGACATTTCCGCCTCCGCGACCACTTTAAATGTATATACCTTATTTAAATAACTACTGCTTGTACATCCTTTATTTTGTAAATATACATATGTTTTAAAGAAATGAAGCTACAGGGAGTTACGATCCTGCAGTAATGGTATTAGAGGAATCGTAGGCGGTTGGGTAATCCCGACTCGAGGCCAATGGTTATAAAAATATTATTGTTATATTTATGGTGTTGACCGTTTTAAATTTTGATTTGAAATTGCTTGTAGTGGACTTGATGTCTACAGTAGTTGGATGTGGGTGATGAATATTTTTAGTGGTGTAAAATGTTTTTATTGTAAGTGTTATACTGCAGTGGGAAATGTCAGAAAAGCAGGAAGAAACTCTACCGATTTTTTGCAGATATTTATTATAAAAAGGGTATAATGTTTAAAGAATTTTTTCCCCACCATATTTAATAAGATTTTAATAAGAAGCTTATAAGCGTATAAATAAATTTTATCACGGATTCATTTTTTAAAAATGGTTTTAAAAAAAATGTTTTCAAATCCGTAAATTAATAGGAAAGTCTCATGAGTTAGGAAATGCAGGTTGGGTCACTTCACTATCATTATAATAGTTTTTTAATATGCATTATATGCATGAGTAATGAAGGATAAATATCCATAATCTGTGAATTAGATACATACATATTGTGTTGGATTAATGAAATGATAACATAACATAACTCTATTCATATGATTAATTAAGTATATAATACGTAGAGTAATGAAATATCAAATATACAAGCCTATGAAGTTAAGTATATGCATTCAAGGTATTAACCCATCATTACCCATTATTGGTACAAAATGATGATGAATAATGGTGTAACTCCTAGTATTTAATGAGAAGACAAATAGTTTTTGTTTCTTATAAAGGTTAAGATCCCAACTCAAACTCTCATGCGACTTACGTCTTTTGGTTGTTTTATATACTTATAACACCATACCACACTAGTGACCCATTCACTTATATGAGAGTCGTGAGTTTAAGATTTTAACCAAAGATGATTCACGAGGTAATAAATTCACTTCTAAGGTGCCATTCTCTCATGGATCAAGATATGAAGATCTTCATTCCTTTATCTTTTCATATGGATTGCAGCTATTATGTTTATGCATCTAAATTGGTTTTAAAATGATTTATTTCCTCAAAAGGTTTTTGCTTACAATTGGTATCAAAGCCAACCAATTTCGGATCATAAAACATAGTTTTGGATTTTGGTTATTACTTGATCTCTTATTATTGTTGAAAGATTAATATGTATATAAAGAATTATGTATTCCCTTATGGATCAAAGTGAGTGGTGATCATCGCGGAGGATCATCTAAATGTTTGATACTGCTCTAAAGGT
Organism: Tetrastigma voinierianum; assembly: GCA_016808115.1. Classification (NCBI taxonomy): domain Eukaryota; kingdom Viridiplantae; phylum Streptophyta; class Magnoliopsida; order Vitales; family Vitaceae; genus Tetrastigma; species Tetrastigma voinierianum. The sequence goes on from JAEQBH010008068.1 coordinate 159,814, forward strand.
TGATGAAGTTTTTACCTAATGGTATTAAACTTTTTTATGTTTCAACACTTTTATTTTTTACATTATATGCATATAACTCATGGATTATGCTTATGCTTATGCTTATGTGATTGTAGTTTGGATCAACGAAATAACTATTATCTCTTATGTTTATGATTAATGTTATGGATTATAATTCATCTCAACAGAATAATTATGCTGATGTGATCGTAGTTTAGACCAACAAAATAATTATGATATCTTATCTCTATGATTAAAGTGATATATAGCTCTTTTGTTATGAGTCATATTCTTGTAAAGTGTGGTGTTAAAATTTACCATAGCATTAAATTAATTTTCCGCTAAATCAAATTCCATTTTTTTTAGCAATGAATCCCTCTTTATTATTATGATTTACTTATAGTAATTATTGAGCAGTTAAGACGAAAAAATTTGAAAATTAAATGAACAAATCGAGAATTGTTATTGGATGTATGGATTTTAGACTGTGCGCTGGGGGCATTACACACAATGCTTACTTCTTAAAGTATTAATGAATAAAAAACTCTATATGAAAAGTGGGAGTGCTCCAATTGAATGATTACTTTAATAACTATGGAAGACTCAATCACTCCTATAATCTGAAACAATGATATGATTTGGATATTATGTATTTGATTGAAAGTTCAAAATAAAGTTTGCCTCCCATTAAACATGGCAAGAGCAAACTCATAATAGGAAATCCTTTAACAAAAGGTTTTTTCCACCTAAACTTTATGGTGTATGTTACCGCATAGGCTTGGTAGCGGTTGTCGTTTAGGCTGATTAAGTGTAATGTATGTGATGTTGAGTAATCTGAGAATAAAGTTTTTTAATATTGATGTATATTATGTACTTTTAGACATTGATCTTGTGTACACAATTCATATGTTTAAAGTTGAAGGGACCATAATGCCAGATAATTAGTATGTTATAAAATCATTTTAATTTATGCTAATGGGGGTTCTAGTACTATAATCCTAAAAGAATATTGAGTCTTTATTAGCGACCAGTGTCGAGTAATTACAGTATTAGTGATTCCATGAAATGTTAATTTTACTTAAGGTATGTCGATTTAAGAAATTATTATGAACATATTATGTGTTGATATTACAAATATGTTCATATTGGCCAAGTGGGAGATTGTTAGCTAATTCCTATAATGTGTATCCATAAATATGATAATATATGTGAAAATGCATCCAAAAAGTCTTATGTATAAAAAATAGGTATTAATAAGTGTGTTTTTTTTATGGAGTATGATATTCTAGTAAATAGGTAACTTCTCATCATATGTATTTTAATATATACATTATAATACTTTTGAATAATGGAGGATAAATATCTCAATCATGAATTGAATGTATACATATTGTGTTGGATTAATGAAATGATAATCTCCCTATAAGAGTAATGAAATATCAAATGCATAACCTATGAAGTTAAGTGTGTGCATTCAAGGTAGTAATTCACCATTACCCATTATTGGTACAAAATGATAATGAATAATGGTGTAACTCCCAGTCTTTGATGGGAAGACAAATAGCTTTTGTTCCTTATAAAGGAGTTAGATTTGACTCGTACTCTCATTTGCGACTTATGCGATTTGGTTGTTTTGTTTACTTATATGAAAGTAGTGAGTTGAAGATTTTAACGAAGATGATTCACAAAGGTAATCAACTCACTTCTAAGGTGTCATTTTCTCATGGATCAAAGTATGAATCACCATTCATTTATCTTTTCATAAGGATTGTTGTATTATAACATATATCTAAATTGGTTTTAAGATAATTTATTTCCGCAAAAAGTTTTGGCTTACAATACATCGATATAACATAGAATCAAAATCGCTAAAAACTATAGAGGATGAAACATTAGACAATAGCATAACAGATATTTCAAACCTATAAATTTGATAATTAAGTCTACATATTTGATATTACTATTGTGATTGATACCTATGATTTTAGT
>JAEQBH010008069.1:0-115809 GCA_016808115.1 Tetrastigma voinierianum
GAATTTCCTGTATTTCTGACCCAAAAACCCGTAAGGTCCGGTTACTGCATACGATCAAAAATGTGGAATTTTCGGTTTCAACTTACAACTGTAATCTCTTCTCAAAAACACATATCTAGAGCCTTAGAGCTCTCCTCAACTCAACCTCTACACGAAATGAGCCTGGGAGTTTCAACCCAAACCATACACAAAACAAAGGGTTCCAAACCATGTATCTAAAACGCTCTGCACCAAAACTAGATTTCCATACAATCTCGTAACTTACACAACAACATACTCATAGCTCCATACAACCTAAGACATGTATCCGCACTGATCTCTCTTCTTCTTCTCTCTTCTCTGGTCCGTAGATTTGCTCTCCTTTTCTCCAAGACCAAAATAAGATATTTCTTGGTCTTATCCTTATTTGATCTATCCCCTTTTTTATTTTACTTTGGCCCTCCAACTCTTATAATATTTCCTTTGCAAATCAATTTATAATATTTTTTACCAATAGCCTCAAATCTTTCTTTTAAGACATTCTCGTAATTCTAACTTACGAATATTCCTACTTTTGTTTTTATCTTTATTTTATTCAATAAATATATTTTACGTTTATTATACCAAAACATGTTATAAACTGTTAGTATAATTGGGTGTTACATACTTCTGGCCGGGTTATTTCTCTCACAACATAAATATGTTCGTGACCTTAGCCAACACAAGATGAGTGGTGCTAAAGACGCCTCAACCCCTCTCTACAACTCAACTCAATTGATTGATGGCACTCGTTGTTGTGATGCCCCAGTTTCGTAGAACAATCGGGTCGCTTCAATACCTTTCCTTGACACGTCCCGACATCTCATTTGCAATCAACAAACTTTCTCAGTTTATGCACAAGCCAACTACAAATCACTGGATAGTAACAAAAAGGCTTCTTTGCTACTTAAAGCAAACCATTTTTCATGGTATCTTATCCACAAAGCCGCCTTCCCATATTAAGAACATACCGATGTCGATCACTGGAAATGTGGACGACCGCACGTTAACCTCCATTATATCAATTTTTCGCTCTAATCCCATTTGAGCTCAAAGAAACAACGAAGCCGTCAGACGATCCACAACAGAGGTCAATAATCGACCCTGCACGCAAATTCTTCCGAGACAATGTGTGGTCCACTCTTCTCAAGAACCAGATTTCTAGTCAGCTGCACTCCCCCAACTACTTTGATAACCTCAGAGCCACACATCTCGCTTTAACCCGCCTCAATCATTCGCATTTAGCCATATTTAAATTGACCTTCACTTTGGGCGTGACTTAGTGCATAAAGGAAGCCTCCAAGTAAACATGTTCATACTCAAGACCAAATAGCTGATTTGTTAACAAAGCCATTGTCAAGACAACAAGCACTTTAATTAGCACGTAACAAGATTGGTCTCTGCCGATAAAGCTCAATCTCATGTATTTATAAGGAAGACATGTCTAAATTTCTCAAATCACGTTTCACATTAATTCTATATTTGAATGTAATTGTAACAAGAGCTTAATTTTAGCTACTGCTAACCACCCTTATGTAATCAGAATAAAGAGTTTAATTCTTAGTCTTACCATTAACATGTTTACTAAATTAGACTCTCTCAATCACTCAGATATTTAGAACTTCTATCAATGAAAGGTAATTAAAATCTATTATTTTTACAAGGAGATATAGAATGATTGATTAGCATCAATCACGACTTGAAGCGGGTTCAAAAGACCAACTGTATGGAGTTTTCACTATCTTTTCTATGTATTAACATATATGTAGTACCATAACGGGGGGATTGAGCAAAAAAAAGTGGATGGCTAGGAACACCAAGGTACATAAAGGATTAGTAATGGAGATTATGTAAGTTATCCAAGGGACATTTCTACATATAAAGGAATACTAATTGGGGCTAAAAATTAGTAGAAATTATCAGCAAGATCTCCCATGATTCCGATCCGTATATTCATCCACCCCAAACATTACCATGAATAATTAGTATTAAGGAAGCATGTTTAAACACCATCTACTATACTTAATTTTGTTATTAAGTCCTGCATACTCCTTTCTTTCTTCTCTCTCATCTTTTTTCTCAGGTTAGCCCTTTTTCACAAGAATATGGCAGATTTTTTAACTATTTCGGCTTTAAATCATTCCTTTACATATCTCTTTATCATTTCTTTTCAATAAAGTGATTCTTTTACGTAAATATAAGTTTTTACTTTGTTTATTATTTTGTTATTTTGTTGTCGACTTATTATGGCATGTGGTTGTGTCGTTTCGATATAATGGTGAGTGATTTAAATGACAAAAACATTAAATAATGGTCGTCAATAAAATTTGATTATATGTTTCATAACGTATTAATGGCTTAAATCAATAAAAATTATTTCTCTCAAAACACACACCTAATTATTAATTTAGCTTAATAATCAAGACAACTATTAATCGGGGACACCACACTACTACATAGATAGCCCGATTATGAATAATTTATTAAAGATTATATTTGGAGTTTAACCTATTACTTTGACACAACAACCTCATGGAAAATTGATGGTTCCAATTGTATAATTAATCTATCAAATTTGGGTTCTACAAGTTGACACAAAAAAAAAAAAAACTCATTTATTAAACAAACCGACATAAATTCAATTCCGCATATGATTATAATCACCACAAACTCTGAAACTTTATGTTGGTTTTGAGTCATGTTAGCGACCGTGGTCAAATTTTGTAGCTCTAATATCATGTGGGATTTATTTCTTACACTTTTAGAATAAACCAAATTACATTTTCAAATTCAAAATTACTTTTGCAAGCATTTTGGCTAAATATTTTGAGATTTATCCCTTTTAACCCAATTTCTAATAATTACTCCATCTATCATTTTCTTGAAAATTATGTCTGCTATAGAAGCTCAAAATTATTATTATTAGGTTATATTTGGTTATTAAAAAGCATGAAGAAAAAAAATATATAATAGAAAATATTTTTTACATTTTCTTATCTAATAGAAAATATTTAAAATTTTAAATTTAAATAGAATAATTTAAAATTTTGAATTATTTGATATTTGTATCATTGTGTTATAAAATAAATAAATTAAATCAATGAATAAATTATATTGAATTTAATTATATATTTTTTTATTTTTTCTATCATTTTACATTTCTTCTTATTTTCTTTTCATTGCATTTTCTCTCAAATTTAAATAAATAGTAATGATAAAAATTACAGTGCTTTTTAGAATCTTTTTATAACTCCTTAGTAGATTTTTTATCTAGTGAACCTTATAAACATTCTTACAATGTAAAAATTAAATAAATAATTTTCTTTAACATCAATTAAATAATTTTTTTAGAAAATATGATTAAATCATTACACATAATATAGAAATTTTTTAACTTTGCTACATTATGTTTTGATATGTTAAATAACACAGACAAATTCGATATGATATTTTTATACTTTTATATTTTTTTATCTTAAATTAATAGTAGGTATTTTTTTTCTCTTCAAAAAAAATAAATGGTATTTTTTTTATATTTTATATCCTTGATATTAATTAATTGGTAAAGCTTATTAAGTTTGGATTAAAATATCTCGATTCAAAAAAGTTTGATTAAAATATTAGCCACAAAATCTTTATTTTGGATTTAAATTGAAATTTAATTTCAATGCTTTAAAAAATGGATCAAAGTTACCGATTTATATATAAAAACCAACCGATGCCTGAATCCACTACTAATCGGCTAAAGAAAAGAAAGCAGAGAAGAACCGAACAAGTTAAAATGTAAGAAAATAAAAATAGAGTTAAATGTGACATTATTTTTATTTACTATTTTAAACATATTTGTTTATTTAAATTCATTAATATAAATATTAAATAAATGAAAAATTATATAAGATGGGCATATTTATTAGGATTGTAAGTATGGGATTTTAAGAAAATCATTTTCCTTTCATACTTGTTTCTTTCTTTAGTGCTTTCTAAGGAACCAAACACAACTAGTTGTTCCCTAGCAGTTTATGTAATGAGGAAAGGATGTCAAAAAGTAATAAGGAAAGAACAAAAACGTTAACAATAATGATTTTTATGTTCCCATTATATTATGGAAAATAGTAAGGAAAAAACATGATAAAATTACATTTATCCTCTATTTTATTTTTTTATTTTTTAAATTTTCTCACTATTTTCTTTCTATTACAATTTTCCGTCAAAATTTCCCATAACCAAACATAGCTCAATCTTTCTTTTCCCGGAAAACATTATGTTTACAGGAATAACAAAGTGAAATCATGTCAAAGAACCTCCAAACAAGAGGGAGGGAGAGAGAGAGAGCCAAAAGGGTGGGTTTGAGTTTCTGATTATTCTTTCTTACCAACCAAACAGAGGGTCAAACACTCAAGCAAGAAAATGGATTCAAGCGTGCAAAATCTCAGAAACCAGATTCAAAATCAGATACAAAGTTTAAAACCACCAGCTCCCAAACAATCGGCTGAAATCGTTGTTACGAAATCTTCAGAAAGCCCTAATACTCGCATGGATTAGAGGAAAAAGGCGTGAAAGAAACGCACCCAAAACTTCAAACCAACATCCTTTAAAAACCTTAAGGTCCCAACATTTTCCCCTGTACCCTTCCAGGCAACCAAACAGGCCATAATGCCAAAAACAAACAACCCTGCATAAAATCATCCGAAAAGAACAGCAGAAAAAGTGTAAAGACCATTCCACAAAAAATCATGAAAAATCAAGCTTCATATTAATTAAAGAAACAACTACTAACCTTTTCAAGATTAATTTCCCAAAACGAAACAGAGAAAATGTGAAAAAAAAAAAAGAGAAGGAAAACAAACAAGAAAACAAAAAGAAGGACGAGAAAGAGGAAGGCATGCGATCGCCTACCGAATGTCGGTCACAGAAAGAGAATGCTGCAAGCAGCATATTGAAGTGATCTTCCCACTATCAGTAAACTCACTATATTCATACTCTCTCTCTCTCTCTCACCGCCTGGGCATTCCATTAGTCCGTACCTCAGGAAATCATGCCCCACACCCTCTCTCTTCCTCTCTCTCTCTCTCTCACTACATAGTACATGGCACCTCCCTCCTCTCCTGAGACCACTGTCTTAGGGCTGCCCAAGGATTTTCCAAATTTCTTGCAATTCAATTATAACTGTTTGGCAAGCGGCAAAAATCCAAAAGTATATTTTGTAAAACTTTTTTTTTTTTGAAGAGAACTAATTAATGAGTTTTGAAAAAGACATCTATTTGAACAAAAACGAAAAATTCTTCCGATTTATTTATATATTTTTAAAAATGAGGTGGTGTTAAGTCTTTTTTGACAAAAATCTTACGGTAAGTAGCTATAACATTTGGGATAGTGTCAGACAATTCACGCACTTGTTTCCGATGTATAACCATTTGCCCAAACATTACATTACATGAATACTTATAATGCAGAAGAAGCATATTTAAACACAATCTAATTATACTTAAGAATAATATAACTTTTTGTCATTTTTCTGTTAGCCTTTTTTTTATGAGCAACAGGTGATTTTTTAGTCATTTTGACCTTAAATCGCCTTTCCTTATATTTTTATCATAGTCTTCTCAATAAAATGATTATTTCACATAAATTTAAGTTTTTACTTTATTTTTTTTTTAATGATTTTGTCGTCGACTTATTATAATGTATGGTTTTATCATTGATTTGTTCCACGTGTAGTTGTATCGTCTTGGTATTACGATAGACAATTCAAACAATAAAACATATTCGATTGGATAGAAATATTAAATCATGGTCTTTAATATGCTGCAGAATTGGAATTAAATATATTTTGGTCATTATAGGATTATCAAATATGTAGGCTTTGAGCCAATTACTGATGCTATTAATCCGGGTGTTGCATCATCCTCTAAAGTTTTTAGCAATTTTGATTCTATGTTTCTATCGATGGTATTACTAGTTTAAATCAATAAAATTATTTATCTCTTAAAAAAAACTTAATCTAATTATTAATTTAGGGACACCACACAACACATATAACCCGATTATAAATAATTAATTTAAGATTATATTTGAGTTTAACATATTAATTTTGACACGAATAACCCGTGAAAATTTGATGGTTCCAATTATATAATTAACGAATCAATTTGGGTTGTACAAGTTGATACAAAAATAACTCATTTATTAAATGAATTGACATAAATTCAATTCAAATATTATTATAGTCTCTCAAACTCACAAAACTTCGTGATTCTGCTTGGGAGTCATATTAGCTAATCGTGTCAAATTTTGCTTATCCTAATATGATGGATGGAACAAAATGCCTATAAGAATTTAGTTATCATGTTGGGATTTATCTTTACAATTTCAAAGGAAATTTTTTTGTCTCGCCAAATGACATTTTTTGCTTTTAGAAGATGTCATTTTTATAAATATTTTTTAGATTTATCCATTTTAATCCAATTTCTCTAATAATTAATCCACCTGTCATTTTCTCTGGAAATTATGTTGGCTATAAAAGCAAAATTATTATCAGGTTATGTTTAGTTATTGAAAAGTACTAAGAAAAGGAAAAAAAAAATAAAGAAATGAGTTTTTTTATATTTTCTTATTTAATAGAAAATTTTAAATTTAACAAAATAATTTAAATTTTTATAAAATTTCGAATTATTTAATCTTTTGTATCAATGAGCTAAAATAATAAATTATATCGAATTTAACTATATTTTTTATTTTTCTTTTCATTTTACATTTCTTTCTTATTTTCTTTATTTGCATTTTCTCGAATTTTCCAATAACCAAAAAATAACATTTAACGTACATAAATTTTTTAAGAGACATACTTGAACACTGTAAATAAATAATAATGATAAGAAATACAATGCCTTAGAATCTTGCCATAACTCCTTAGTAGATTTTTTTTTTTTTTTGACAACAGATTTCTATCTAGTGAACCTTATAATCATACTTACAATTTAATAATTAACTAAATAATTCTTTTGTCATCAATTAAATAATTTTTTTATAGAAAATATGATTACATCATTACACATAATATAGAAAATATTTAATCTTTACTAATATTTTGATACATTAAATAACACAGACAATCCGGAAAAGATATTTTTATCTTTTTATATTTCCTCATTAGGCATAAAATAGAAAAAAAAAAATTTTAACTTTCCTACATTATGTTCTGATAGACCCCAAAATTCTGATCACATTATTATTAAATTTTACTTTTTAATTTTGTTATTATTATTAGTTATTATTATTATTTAATTTTAATTTTAATTTAATTTTAATTTCTATTTTCTTTCAAATCCCTTTTCCTTACTCTTATATTTCTCTCTCTTCACTCATCCCGTATAGCCATACCTTATTTTTTTATTTTTTTCTTTCATTAATTTTTACTTTTAAAAGAAGCAAATTCAATCAAACATCACAAAGGTAAAATATTCATTATTTATTTATTTATTTATTTATTATTATTATTTTTCTCATTTTGTCAATACCCATTACATATTTTCTTCAGCATAAAATTCACATATGTATATATTTGTGGGATTGGATTTTTCTTTATGGGTTATTATGATATTTATGTATGTTGATATAAAAAATTGTTGTTGGTGAAACTTGTGTAATTAGCTTGAATCTACATTTTTTTTCTTGCCTTTATTGTATTTGGAGTTTAATTTTTTGTGTTATTTATGTGTAATTATATTTTTGTGTATTAATAGTTAACTTGAAAAAATTTGCATAGACTTTAGGTTGTCAAATATTAAATTAGAAGTTTTTTTAGATGTAATTTAGACTTTAATATGGGAAATTGAATAATGGAAAATTAAATTTTGTAATATTTGAATTTACCTTGAGTTATACTTTCGGAATTGATAATTGACATAATTTTTATTTAATTTAGTATGATTAAATGTTATAATTTTATTTTGAATTAGGGTTAAATTATTAAATATTTAAATTAGGCTTGTTAATTGCTATAAAATTTTGTTTGTTATTGAAATTTATAAATTTGGTTCATATTTTGATTAGTACTCGAGTTGTTATGGACTTCATATTGAATAGAGACTTATTAATTTATATGTTCATGCCAAAACTATCACCTGACACAAGGCTGGCTCTCACAGATCTGCACTCAAGACAATCAACTCTATCTATTAATTTGAGTACATTAGTCTAGGCTCAACATATTTAGGCCAAATCCATTAGCTTTTAGTTCTCAACTTACTCAGCGCCTAACACATATTGTAATCGAACCCCATTGGGCCTACAGCTCCAACATACTTGGAAAAAATTTCAACTCATTGGGCTTTAAGTCCAACTTATTTAAAGCCCAACATATTAAACTCAACTCATTAGTCTAGGCCTAACATACTTAGGCCTATCAAATTAGGTTCAACCTATAGTTTAAGCCTAACTTACTTAGGCTCAACATATTAGACCCAACCCATTACCTGCACTAATATATTTAAAGACAACCCATTACGAAACCCACCCATTTCTGCGCCAACCTATTGGGACTCAACCCATGGGCCCAGCCCAACATACTTGTGCCCCATCAAATTAGACTCAACTCATTAAATTTCCAGTTCAACATACTTTAAAGTTCAATTTATTACTTAATTGCTTATTTGTGACTCAACCCATTGGGATCTAACTCCATCTGTGCTCCCCAACCTCTGTGCTACTTTACTAACCCAGTCATTCGACTCAAGCATTTGGTCACACATTCTAATTAAATTTTACCACAAAATTTCACCTTTTTAATTTATTTAATTTCATTTTTTAAAATTCATTTTTTTCAATTTTATCTTAAAATTCAAGTACTAAATTTTCATTTCTCATTTTTTAAAATTTAAATATCCAATTTTCAAAAATTTAAATTCACATTTTCTCATCTTCTAAAATTCAAATTTTCAACTCTAAAATTAAATCCCCTTAATTTTCAATTTCATTTTTTTTTTCCAAGTTTTCATTTTTTCCAATTTACAAAATTCTCAATTTAAAAAATTTAAGTGTCATAATCTAAAAATTCGAAGTCTCATAATATCCAATTTTTAAGTTTTAAAGTTTCCAATTTCCAATCCCAAAATTCAAAGTTTCATAATTTAAAAATTCAAATATCTAAATTTCTAATTTCAAATTTCTAAATTCCAAACTCAAATTTATAAAATTTAAGTCTTAATTTAAAATTCAATTTCCAAAATTCCCAAACTTCAAATTCATTTCAAAATTCTCAATAATTTCTAAAATTTTTAAACTTTCAATTTTCAAAACCTCAATTTCAAATCAAGGCTTTTCAAAATCCATATAAATGATTAATTCCATAGTTCATAAAAATATAATCTTATAGAGTTAATTTGTATAACATGTAAATGGGCTTGGATGAGGCCCGACACCTCATGTATCATTTATTAAATAACCTTGACAATAGATATATAATTTGTTTTTATAATTCGATCATGAATAATTTCATATCACGCATATATTATTTCCTATTCGACTTTACCTGTTTACTTTATTTATTTATTTGTTGATGTTTTTTATACACAATCACAGAATTAATATATACCTTTTTATATCTATTAGTTAATCAATCAATAGTCATAGATTTTATAATCATATTAAGTAGAGACCCGATTTATGCATTTGTAGGGGTGTTACGGCTCACTACCGTACCTTCCCAATAGGTAACATAATCTTCGAATTTGGACTCCTGGGCTTAGACATGTCTTTACAAGGGCTTGAAATCGCTTTTAGCTTTTTTAAAACAAAATAAGAAATAAAACTCTATCACGACTCCTTCAAAATAAACTAAAATAAGGATCGACTCCAAAACCATTTTATTTAAATATTTTTCAAAGAAAAAAAAGTGAGTCTCACCATTGAGTGCAGACAAGACGTGAAAAATACGGACCATGATATTTTTACACCTTTATTTATACCTTAACTTAATAATAGGTATTTTTCTCTTAAAAAAAAATAGTAGGTATTTTTTTATATATTTTATATCCTTAATATTAATTACGCTACCTGTAAGTAGATTTGGTCAATTATTAAAAAATTGAGCCCTAAAACGTGATTTTCTCGTAATTTGGGTACAATGATATATTATTATTATTATTATTAATATAAATTGAAATTTGATCCAATTGTCAAACATCCATGTTTAGATAAGTGTGAGATGAAATGAGACGTTTAATTGATAAAGTTTATTAAGTTTTCTGATAAAATAATATCACAAAATCTTGATTTGATTTTTAAATTGAAATTAACTTAACGTAACTTTAATCTAATTTGAAAATGCTTGGATTAAATATACATTTATTTAAGTTAAATTATTGGGAAAAAAAAATGTTTCAAACCTTTGAACCGGATAATTAAATTTTTCCTTAGCTCCAGAACTCAAACATAATGGATGATATTCTAACAAAGTTTTCAATGAAGGGGCATAGCTTATATGTATTTTTTATAAATACAATAAAATGTTATATAAACATTAAATGAATATTTTCATTTTATTAAGATGATAAAATTAAATTACAATCATAAAAATAAAAATTAAATTAAATGTTAAATTGGTGATTTTCCATCTATAAAAGATAAATAACTTAATTCTTAATCGAATATAAGTATTAAAAATGTTAAATACTTAATACTATTAATCACTTTTCCATTTGCATTAAGGGAAAAAAAACTCCCCATAGTTATTTATTTATCTGCTGAATTATTGACGGGACGGTGGTATTTGTTTCTGAGAAAGTTTATTGATATTTTCATATATATATATATATATATATTGTGACAGATGCATACGCTACAGACGCGCGACATATTATGTGCCTTACTTTACAAAAGTGCGCCTTGTACCTTAAGCCTCCAAGATTGGGTGGACTGCACTGCTACAATTCGACATGTCAGATAAATACACTATAAATATTCATCAATATTGATCAATTTGAGCACGATGAATAATAATCATTTAAAAAACATATTCAAACATAACCCAATTATTGATGGGTGACACAACACAACAAGACACGTATGATCCGATTATGAATACATCATTAAGATTATATTTGGGTTTAACCAACTAACTTGGATAAGAATAATCCGTCAAACTTAATGAGTCAAATTGTATAATTAATAGGTTAATTCGGGTCAAATTTGATTATGGCTGTTGACAATAAAATAACTTGCTTATTAAACGAGTTAATAATTTATTACCGAATTTAACCAAAACGAGATTATAATCAATGTAAATTTGCAAAAATCATGTCGAATTTGAATCATGTTGGTAAATCATGTTAAATTTTACCCGTCCTATCCAAGAGGCCTTTGTGCTACATGTTGTGCCTTTTAAAACTATGAATCATTCATCGTATATATTTCCAATCGGTAACTTTACTCATCTAGTTTCATATTCGTCTTTCTTTGGAGCAACATTTCTTTCTTATTTTATTTTTATCTCTTTATAATTCAAATAAGCACATTTAGAAAAAAGAAAGTACAAATAAGCAAAAACTCCAAAAACAAAAAAGAGTCTTGTCATCCAGTGAAAGCCTATCTCTCAAACGTAGGAAGTAAGATCCATATAATGGGACATGAAATATTGTAAAAAATATTTTTTAATTAAAAAATATAAATTAAATAGATAATAGTTCTTAATTTGGTAACTAAGTATTCCTAAAACATAAAATTGAATTGATAAACAACGAATACTTTAAATTAATACAATAATAAATCCATTAAAGATAAATAATTTATTAAAATTTCAAATAAAACTTATATTATCTTTAAATATTGTTTTTGAAAAAAATTTAAAACAATGTGCAGTAATCATGTATTTTGAACATATATTTATCATAGGGTTTGAACATACAATAAAGAAAATTTCTATTAATGTCACAAAAAAGAAAGAGAAATGGATTCTCTCTATAGAGAGAGAAAATGAACTTTAGGGTTTTTTTTATAGCAAAATGGAGAAGAGTTCTATAAACAAGTTTGAAGACAGTGGCAGAAAATTGCTATGATTTTTGAAAGGTATTTTTCTCAGTTATTTAATTAATAATGTTGTTGCTGGGCATCTTAGTTTAGATAGGGGATCACTTTGTAAAAATGAGGTTTCAATTATACAAGGAGGTTCTTCACCTTTAACCCATATATTTTTGTTTGATTTTCATTTCTTGTTGGCTCTTTTTGGCTTTTTTGGTTAGGGTTCTCTTTTCTCGTGTGGGTTTTACATCCATATTTTCTAATGTTTGTGGAGCAGTGACTTGTTTTTAAATTGAATGTGGGATTTCTTCTACTGTCTGGTCAGGTGGAAGTATGGATCTTTGTAAGATTGAAACATGGGTTTGAAATGATACAGATTTGCTTCAAGTATTGATACAGATTTGCCTCGAGTAACCTCCCTTCTCTAAATCTAGATCGAAGTTGTTCATTATTATTCATGCTCCATATTAAAAAATCTTCCCCTTAATACAAAAATTTGAGTTTGGGATCTTGGAGGGTTGTTCATGCTCTATTCATGCTTTAGAAGCTTGTTGGGTACACTCTCTTACCATTTTGGAGGGTTGTTCATGCTTCGTAAGGTTGTTGGGCTTACTCTCTTATCATTTTCTTCCCATTTTGGAGGATGCTTCATAAGGTTGTTGGGCATACTCTCTTACCATTTTGGAGGGTTTGCTCATGCTCTATTCATGCTTCATATATTGCTGGGCTTACTCTCTACCACTTCTTACCATTTTGGAGGATGCTTCATAAGGTTGTTGGGCATACTCTCTTACCATTTTGGAGGGTTGTTCATGCTCTATTCATGCTTCATAAGGTTGTTGGGCTTACTCTCTACCAATTTCTACCATTTTGGAGGATGCTCATAAGGTTGTTAAGTATACTCTTACCATTTTGGAGGGTTGTTCATGCTCTATTCATGCTTCATAAGGTTGTTGGGCTTACTCTCTTACCATTTTCTACCATTTCGAGGATGCTTCATATGTCACAGCTCCTCTACCAGCTTTTGCAGGCTTGTTCATGCCCCATTCATGCTTTAAGGTTGTTACTTACTCTTATCATTTTCTTTCCCATTTTGAGGATGCTTTATAAGGTTGTTACATACTACCATTTTGGAGGGTTGTTCATGCTTCATTCATGCTTCATAAGGTTGTCATTTACTCTCTTACCATTTTCTTACCATTTTGGAGGATGCTTCATAAGGTTGTTAAGATACTCTCTACCATTTTGGAGGGTTGTTCATGCTCTATTCAGCAAGCCTATAAGGTTGTTGGGCCTACTCTCTACCATTTTCTTACCATTTTGGAGGATGCTTCATAAGGTTGTTGGGCATACTTACCATTTTGGAGGGTTGTTCATGCTCTATTCATGCTTCATAAGGTTGTTGAGCTTATCTTCACTCTTAGATTGCTGGTTCTGGGTTTGAGGGAACAACTTAGATGGATTATTACTTTTGTGTTAGTCTTATGTAAGCTCTTAAAAGTTTTGTATCCCATGTACATTAGGCCTTAAGCCATTTCCTTTTGATACTAAGTTAAATAACAGATGAAAATGGATTTTGTGAGGTAGGTCCAAAGAGTCTTCAGGCTATTACGTAAACATGTCCCTTATCTTTAATGCCTTGTGAAGTTGTTACTTTTGGTCAGGCATGCTTTGCTCTTCTTATTAAGAGAGGCTGAAGATAAGAACCTTTGATAACTTTTGTCTAGTCCATGACTTATTGGCTCTTTTGTTATAAAAAAGGTTTGAATTGCCCTTTATTTTCTATCGAGTCAAATATGGTGATTTTCATTTCTTCTTCATCGTTCCTTTAAAAATGGATTTTGAAGTCGTTTTTCCTTCACATTGTGACTCTCGTTAAGTTTAGGGCCCGATGAGTATTCACATACTCACATAGCAACTCCATATTTTTAGCAAGTCTTTTGCTAGTATTTTATCATCTAATATGTTCTAACACAAGTTTTGTTAATATTTGTGATTAGGGCCAATCCTGAGGTAGTTGGAGTAATTAGAAGCTAAAATGGAGCCAAAATGGGAGCAAAGATGCATGAAAAGAGCAAAATCAAGATTCCAACAACCATGTTGCAACGTGAGTTCTCACGTCGAGACGTGGCAGAGCCGTAGTTTCAAGCCCTTCATCCCACGTCGCTACGTTCAAGTCTACATCGCCACATGGCCGAGCTTTTATGAAGAAGTCAGCCACGCACGTCGCGATATCGTCCCATTTCCAGTTAAAAATCTAGCCCATTTATAGCCATTTTGGAAGCCTCAAGTCAAGGTATAAAAGCAAATGAACCCTAATTTGGTAAGGTTTGTATTTGGAGACTAAAGGAGACCTATAACTGAGTTCTTTGAAGAGAAGAGGAAGAAGGAAGTGAATGAAGCCAAGATTCCCATCCTTTTCAAAAGTTTCTTCTTCCCTTATGTTTCTTTATTGTGGATCTCTTTTTCATTCTAAGATGTTTTAAGTCCATTTTCTAGGTTTTGATGTAAATTTGGTTTGATTTGCATTTAATTGAGCTTTGAATTGTTATTTACTAAATATTATTTCCTATTCTTATTGCTTTTTGATGTTTGATCACTATCAATTTGATGTGTGGCTCATTATGAGACTAAGAAGTAATTAATGAGTTAGACTTTGGTTGGAATATCATAATTCACCATAGGATAGAAATATTCATGGGTTTTGTGTGGTAATTGGGTTTATAGGGTTTAGTGCGCCTTTAGGATCTTAGGTTTGAGTAGAGATGCAAAAAGACATGGTCCTAAGGGTGGGTTATGAATTCGAGAAATATTCACAATTGGCATGATGAGGTTTGTTGTTAGCAATTGATTCAAACGATCAATTGGAAATGAATCGACATGTTTCATAAAGGATTGACTAAAGAAAGTCAAAACCCTAAACCCTCCATTTATTCTCTTTCTCTCATATTTGGTTTGAGATCATTTTAGTGTTTGTTTTCAGGTTTGTAGTTTGATTTTAGATTCCAAATTCAATCCTTGTATGATCCAGATAAAGAATGGATTAATCTACTTCGTAGTTAGTAAGCAACTCCTCATGGGACGCTTACTCACTTATTACTTAATTATATATTACTTGATACGACATTACGCACTTGGACACAAAGGCAAATCACATTTTTACACAACATGTCTCGTGCCTTGATCGTACTTCCCACCCTCCTTAAATCCAAGCTTGAGGATCTACCTTTGCAGGATGAGAAGACCTAGCATGTTGTGAGAGCTTTAATAAGTTGTAAAGCTCATATAAAATGACCCGTCCTTAAGGGTGTGCCTAGATGTGGACTTAAGTAAACCTCTTACGATGTGTTTGGAACAAGGGAATGAGGAATGAGAATCAAGAATCTCTTTCCATTCTTATTTCTAATGGAATGAAATCAATAATTTGATTCAAGTTCTCGTGTTTAGATTAGTTTAAGAATCTAATATGAGAATGATTGTTTATTTCTATTTCAGTATTTGCTAATATTAGGAATTGGAATGAAAAATAAAATAAATTGACAATAATATCATATCACGTGATTTTAAGAGTTTAAAAAAATATATAAGTTGGATAATTATTTACCCAAATAATTATTTTACTTGGTCAAACAATAAGCTACATAATTAGTTCTCATTTTTTTTAATAATAATATCTTATTTTTGAAACTTTATGATTTAGGATTTTATATTTTTAATAAAAAATAAAAAATTATTTTGTATTTAATTGTAAGGAATTAAAAAATAAATTATTTTTACGACGTAAGTCTTTTTTTTAGGAAATAACTAAAAAATGTATACATTTTAAAATATTTTTAAATTGATGAAGATAATTTTTTTGGTAAAAAATTTAGAAAACGTAATAATTTATATACAAAATTAAGATTGAAACTGATAACATTGAAGCAAATTAATACGAAGGTAAAACACCGGTGAGACAAGCTTGATGCAAAAAATTATAGGCAAAATGTATGATTTTAAGTTTTTATATTTTTCTGGCGAGAAATATAAAATGAGAATGCAAACTATCTTTTGGGTTTTATATTTTTTCGTAGAGAAAATCAAAACTTATTTTATTTTTCGATTAAAAATACTTTATGCTGTTCACATATTTTATTTTCGATTAAAAACACTTAGTTTGAGAAAATCAATACTTTATTTTATTTTCGAGTAAAAATGCTTTTATTTTATTTTTCTTTCTTGGTTTAGCGAGAACATTGACTACCGCTTGATGAATAAAAATAGGTATAAAATAATAATTTTAAGTTTTTCTAATTTTTTAAAGAGAATGTGAATCAAATAACATACTATCTAAGGAATCAAAAAAATCCTACTTAGAAGTAGGATTTGATTCCTTCCCTTAACGGTTTTAATTCCATCCTACTTAAGGACATTTTACATAATTGTAAATGAGGATGCCACTAAAAGTTTGGTGAACATCTCTTTGGAAATAATACCTAGCCTTAGCAAGGAACAAAATATCTGCATCACGATATATCGGTATTTGATTTTACTGATATATTTGAATATCGGTGGATATTTTGACAAAATATCTGCAGTTTAAAATTAATTAAAATACTTTGAAATTCATAAAAATACTTTGTTGAACTATAAAAGACATAATAAGGTGATACATTTGTCAAGACGATATTCATTATAATTCTATTGGATAAAATTCACATTACAATAGTTATTTAAAACCAAAATGAAGAACGATGTGGCTTCATTACATTATTTGACGAAGGATTCCATCTCGATGAAGACAATATTCATAACAAGATCTTTCTAAAATATTGAGATAAACTACAAAGAAAATAATTTGAGAGTCAAATGGAGCTTGATGCGTGGCTGGATGAAGCTCAGGAAGAAATCAGAGGATTTAGGGGTATTTATAGAATTTTTTGGAGTCAAATAGCTATTGATTGTCAAAAAACCATTGTGATTTAATTTAACCAGTTGGATTTGATTTAAGTCAAAAGAAGCCGATATATCTCATATTTCTAATATTTTACTGATATTATCTCTATATATTTTACCGATATATTCTCCAATATTTATCGAGCATTTTTCGAGCATTTATCGATATTTTTCCGTACTCCCAAAGACATGCGCGCATGAGATATACTCTCGATATTTCACCGAAATATCGACGATTTTACTGATTTTTGGCATATTTTTTGGCCAATCGACTTTCGCTGGTAAATCAGATCTACATTCAAATAACATCCGATATTTCGGCGATATTCGATTTTTTGTCTGAGCCTTAGCGGTGTAGTGACTTGAGATGTAAGACTTACTAACAATATCGACTTTGCTTATGAGAAAGTTTTAATAACTTTTATCGTGGTTCTCCTCTATGATTCTCATATTAGTGTTTCTATAATGGAACTAGGCCTTCTTGGTAGTAAGATAAAAAAATTATATTGAGGGAAAGGCTATTAGAGTTTATTTAGGGTTTCTTTTATTGACTTTATGCTTTTACTATTTTGTCCTTATATTGGTATATATAATATATATATTCAACCAGTTCACTAATACAAAGTCTTCAACGTACCAGCGAACGTTTATAAGAACAACTTATCTATATCAATTAATCCCACCATGATCCACGACCACGTTTCATATTTATTTGAGTCGTCCTCGAACCTTCCAATATAGCAGAGTTGTGTCTATTTTAACGTTTTCATTAAATTTTATTTCAATATCAACCTTAACAATATTAAATAATCTTCATTAATCTATGTCCCGTTATCCTGAAGAACTCGAACTGACCTGATGTTCCCGAATCGGACTGTTCGAAGGTTTAATAAACATACTGATAAAACTACAATACGATTATCTTCATAAAGCAAGCACTTCCATCCTCACGCCCACGATGGTCCGCATCAAGTCGCGCACCGTTAAGTCTTTACTTCTTTTTGCCCGTCATACATTAATGGCGCAATACGTCCAGACCCCACGTAATTTCTTGCACACGGTAATACGATGGCTTTTGCTTCGTGAGATATGAACAGCAGCCACAGCGAAGACTCCAAAGACCAACGCCGCGACGCTCCGCAAGGCCGCAACATTGCAACATCGATGTTCCGTGAGCCGCTGGCATCGGGTCAACAAAAGTTAAAGTCAGCAGTAGCTCAACGCCACGACGCTAGCGATGTTTCTGCGATTCCTACATCATAATTATAAAAAGCATGGGAGACCCACCTTCGAGGTATCGGCGACTTACTGACGATGAAATCCAACACGGCTAGAGCGATCAGAGAGATCGTGAAAACCGTGTTCTCAGATTTCCTCTTCTCTAACTATCAATGATTTATAGAACTATACTTGTAATAACTTTCATTATGTTCTAGGGATTTATTTCTAAAGGTTTAATAACCCCGCTCTAGTTGTATGGATTAGAGTTTAATTCTTGTTTAGTTTATTCAAGGAGTTATAATCGAATCACTTTCTATGTCTGTGGTTTATTTTCATGGTAATGTCTGGCCAACATTGACCTGATCTTGTTGGGTATCCGAGATCAAGAGATAAGGACTCCTGTGTGGATCCGAGCAGGTTTTAATACTTGGTCAACTCGGCGACAGAGATACATCTGGGCTCCGAGTGTATGGACAGGTTTGAGCATTTAAGCATTCCTCGAGTCCGTGGTCGGTGCGTGAGACGGCCCAACCCTACCGGGGAGAGATAGACTGGATATACCTCGAGAGAGGATATCTCGTAGGCACGATCACCCTATCAACGAGAATTCATTACTGTGTAATAATCCATCAAATGTATGTGGGGAGTGCAAAACCTGGGCCACAAAATGTAATTTACAAGTCATTTAGATTTAGTTTTAGTTATCTACATTAATTAGAAATTCATTAAAAGTTTAAGTCTAGATAATATCGTAGAGCCCATTCCAATGGTCAACACACTTCTCCCTGTGGATCGATATTCGTACTTAGGTACACTGTATTACTTGATACGATATGCACTTAAGAGCCATAGGCGCTTTACCCATGACAAATTACACATCACGCCACTTATCAAGTTTTTGGCATCAAGCCTGAGGAGAAGTTTCGTGTTGATATCGATAATAGTGCAATTAGATATTACTCTAGATTTTTTTCTTCCATTTACATTTTGTTTATACAAGCTCAGAATTTGGTCTTTGTGTTTGTGCGTGATTACAAAGGAGGGTTATCAGGAGTGTATGTGATGATCTAGGTCAAGTCAACTACTCCGCTAGATCTCGAAACTGCAAAGAACCTTACACCGATTACGCAGAACAAAGAGAAGTATATCAAAGAGATCTAGCAACCATGCACAATGAAGAGCAAGATTAGGCCAAAAGCAAACGAGCTGCTATGGTCGCAATACTAATGGTAGGAATTATGCACCTGCACCGCTTATATAGCCGTGATGATCCGCTTATGTTGCTAGAAGAGTTCGCCTTTACCGCCTACAACTTGTTCGGCCATATCCGAAGACCACCCATTTAGGCAAACAACTGAGCCGAAGACAGCGAACTCGCAGATGCTTCGTAATTACTATGCTCTACCGAACCCGCGGGCCAGAACCGAACAAGCATCTAACAACCTTCATCGAAGTATGTGACATAATCAAGTACAATGGGGGTGACAGAAGGAGCGCTTAGACTGAGATTGTTTAAGCTCTCACTAGGTGATAGAGCTAAACACTGGTTAATGAGTCAGCCACCGGATTCCATTACCTCATGGAACGATTTCAGTAAAGTTCCGCATAAAAGTTCTTCCCGCTTCAAGATTTCAAACTGGTATAAGAGATCAATACTTTTAGAAAACTGGAGGGAGAGAACTTAACCGAGGCATGGGAGGATTTCATGAATTGTTAAGGAGGTGTCCACACCACAGTTGACTAGATGGATGCAGTCCACTTTATAACCATTCGATGATGTGACCGTAACGCTTATGACATGCCCCAAAGAAGGGGTGCACTACCAAAACTACGACCAAACATATGAAATCCTCGAGGATACGCCTACCAATAGCAATCGGCTCAGTGGATAGGATTACATTGGGAAAGGTGGTGGAGGTGCGTATAACGAGGTCCTCGCAGAATTGTTAATCATGTCATACCACTAAATGTACCTCACTCAACAAGGCACCAGAATGCCGCTCGCATCTAAATTACTATGGAGTTATGCGACTTCCGTGGAGGACAAAGACAAAGAGTGTAGAATGTCATTCGAGACAACAAACAAGAGCATGCCTCGCATGTGTCGAGGTTTATCTTAATCGTAATCGTGGTCGAGGTGGCGTGAAAAACCAGATTAAACTGCACTATGGACGGAGGAACAATCAACAACATGCCACCACCCCAAGTGAGCAAACCGTCATCAAAGAAAAAAGTGGACTTGGAACAAGCCCTTGCTTAAATGCTTACTCCTATACCATTTTATGAACGAGAGGACAAAGGAGAATTTGCAAAACTGTGCTAACCAAATTTGAACAATCAAAGGCACAACCGAGAAACTTAGAGGTGTAAACGGGCCAAATGGCCACCGTTAACTGAAAGGCAAAGCAGGTTCTTGTGACCAAGAAATCTCAGAGGTAAACCCAAGAGGAGAGGGAAAGAATACCCAAGGCCATCACCTAAGGAGTGGGAGAATTGGAAATACCGAATAACAACCGCCGGTAAGATGTTCGTCTTTACGTGGCTTCTTTGTAAGCCCTTATTCTTACACTATTTTCATTCTTCTCAATGGTCGAAGAATTTTCTTCCACCACTACCTTCATTCCTCCTCATTTTCTGACATTCTTGAACGAGACTGATACGTCTCCGAATTTAATTGTCAAGAATGTCAATGCTCATGCATCGCTAAACTCACAAACACGACCATTACGCAGGGCACCCACCCATGCCCTCCTATCCGGGGCATGATTTACTTGACTTCGTCGACTGCTCAAACTCGTGTCCTTCGACAATGATAACTATGCCCGATGCAGCATCCCCCTCCCCAAATTCGGATCATATTCTCTAGCTCAGACAAGATCAATTGCTTCTCAATGCAATTGTTGGGTCTGTTTCTGCCACCCTAGTGCAGTTTATCTCTACCTCCACCACACCGGTAATAGACACAAACTCTACACTCCCAGCTTCATCGTTCACCTTGTGCTGCTATCTAACTCCCCCCCCATACCCATACCACCGACCTCACCAGAACTGCTGCGCTCATCACCATCCCCCCACCCGTCCTCCTGTCGAACTACATCTTCCCTACCCATACCGCTGACCTCACCCAAACTGTTGTGCTCATCACCATCCCCTCACCCATCCTCCCATCGACCTGCGTCTCCCCTACCCATATCGTCGACCTCACCCGAACTACTACGCTTATCACCATCACCCCACCTGTCCTCTCGTCGACCTGCATCCTCGACCTAGCCGACCCCATCCATCCTTGCCCGAACTGTTAGGCTATTGGGTTCAACACCCTTACCACCCTCACCTAGTCACACTCCCGACCCTTTACCCATTCCCACCAACTCCCCCACTAGTCCACCTTCTCCATCTCCCCCACTAAACCATCATCCCATGCAAACCAGCTTTAAAAATGCCATCATCAAACCCAACTCGAAATATGGCCTCACCACCATAATTCTAACTATCACTAAACCCTACATTGTTGCCCACGCTCTCCAAGTTCCAAGTGGGTTCAAGCGATGTAGGAGAAATATGATGCTCTCTATCTCTAATACTGCTCTAGTCTCCCGAGACCTGGGGAAGAATATAGTGGGTAATAAACAGTGTTTCACATCAAACAAATCCCAACAAACACGCATGGTATAGAGCCTGCCTTGTGTCAAGTAAAGGCTTTCACCAACAACCGGGCATTGACTTTCACTAGACTTTCCGTCCCGTGATAAATCTCATCACCGTCCGTACTATGCTTAGCATTGCACTCAATTCCAAGTGGAGAATTCGTCAACTTGATGTAAATAATGTCTTTCTCAATGGGCATCTCATGGAGGAGGTTTATATGGCTAGCCCAGCAGTGGGTGCATGCGACATGCCGATTATCCGCATCATGTTTGTCGATTACACAAGGCTATTTATTGTCTCAAACAAGCTCCGCAAGCTTGGTACCAGGAGCTCCCCACCTTCTTGTTCTATCTCGGCTTTGTCATATCCCATGTAGACTCGTCCATCTTTGTTTACTCCAAGGAAATGCGCCCTAGTTTCTGGTTTATGTTGATGATTTGATTATTACAAGTAGTGACCTCACTTGTCGACAATATTCGACAACTTGACTCCTAAATTTCCACAAAGGATCTGGGGGTGCTATCTTTTCGTGGGAGCCGAGGTTTTAGCCACTTCAACGGGTCTTCTACTATCTCAACAAAAGTATGTTATTAACCTTCTGAGCAAACATAATATGCTAGACTCCAAACCTATCTTTGCCCCCTTGTCGTGGGCAATTTCTCCGATCGCTACATATGGTACGCGCTCTGGCCAATGCCGCCGCCATGTAACGCTAGGTGGTCAGGCCTCCAACATCTCGCATTATTCGACCGTATAGTTCGCGTACCGAATAAATCCCCTCCCACTTATGCGCACCATCCGAACACTATCAAACGATCAAACTTCGCCAAGTATTTAATGGCACGAGATCCTCGTATCCTACTTTCGCATTAATTCTAACACCTCATGGTTTCTTTGATGTGGACAGGGTTAGTAACCCAAATGATCGTACCTCCACAAGTGTTTTTCTTATTTTCCTTGGTGCTAATCCAATTTCCCTAAGTTCTATAAAGCAATGCATCAAGGTTTGTTTCTTCCATTGAGATCGAGTATTGTAAATGCAAATACGAATTGCAATGAGTGAAATAATTGTTGTCATAATTTCGCTTCCAGCCAAGAAGAGTCATCCACCTTGCTCCCTGGACAACCTTGGTGCCACTTATATCTTGTTAATCTGTGATTTATTCCCTGCATGAAACACCTTGTGATTGATTATCTTTTTATTCGTGACCTGGTTCAGTCATATGAGCTGCGTCTTGTTCATTGATGACCAGCTTGCTGATGCACTTACCAAATCTCTATCTCGATCTCGCCTTTTTTACCTATGTAACAAGATTGATGTTATTTCTGACATACCATCTTGAGGGGGCGTATTAGAGTATATTTAATTAGGGTTTCTTTTTATTGGCTTTATACTATTACTATTTTGTTCTTATATTGGTGTAAATATATACTTCAACTCTTTCAATAATATGTAAGTCTTTCATAATAAAAGTGTCTATGAAGGCATTGAAAATTTTGATATTGTAGATAAAGGAAATTGATGGTAGTGGTTTGTATCGGGGAAAATGAGCAAGACTGGAGGTTTGAAACCTTCCAAAATTATATGAATAAATAAAAGAAGAGGAAACAAGAAGAAGGACTACTTGTCTTAAAGAAAAAAGAAAAAGAAGGGACTTACACAGTTACACTTGGGTTTAATAAGAGAATAGAATCCTCATCCATTTTGGAAAATTTTATTATAAAGCCGTCTTTTTGAAAAAAGCTATCCTATTAGTTCACAAGGTGAGATAATGAAAAGGAAAAGGCAAACACATATTTTCTTTAATTTTATAGGTATTATATAAAATTAGGTTAATTACATTTATGATGTCTCAACTTCATTTTTTTCTATTTTGGTGTTTTAACTTTCTTTTGTTCAATCAAACTATTAAGTATTCAATTGATATTTGAATAAACAATAATTACATAAAAATAACATTTCATTATATAAAAATGATGAAATTACTTGAACGAGTTTTTTTAATGTGATGGGAAAATGATAATATTATCTTTTCACATTAAGGCTTTTTGTAATTCATTCATACAACAAAAAAATTGATAAAATTAGATGAGATAAAAATAAATATTTTAATTGTTTAAAAATAATTTTAATATCTTTTTTTTTATTTACACTTTGGAAAAGCTGCAATGAGATAATGAAAAAAGTCAAATATATATTTTCTTAATGTTATAGTATTATATAAATTGCTAATCATTTATGGTGTCTCAATTTCAGTTGTTGTTTTCGTTATAAAAACTTTACTTTATTTTTATTCAATCGTTATTTAAACTTTTTAATTATTGAATGGATATTTGAAATAAGCAAAATTACGCTAAATGACAATAACAACATAACAATAACAACAATAATAATAATAACACACAGACATACACACACAGAACACAATAACATTATTAGAGAATAACAACAGACAATAATACAATAACACAGAATAATAACAGAATATAATAATAACATTAATACAGAAGAATATAACATAATATTACACAATACAATAATAATAACAGAACATTAATAACACTCTACGCAAAAATGATGAAATTATGTTAACAATGAAATCACAATATTATCCTTTCCACATTAAGTTTTTGCTATCTAATCTTTATAATACAAAAAAATTGATAAAATTAATCAGTTATGAAATCAGATAAAATAAATATTTTATTTTATTTTAAATAATTTTAATATCTACTATTTTATTTTTTAATTATTCATATATGATTATTTTTGCACATAACACTTAGAAAGAAAGTAAAAATAATATAAGATATTAAAAAGTTTTTTTTTAAATTGTTATATATTTTTTTAAAATTTTTTATCACAATTCTATAGTAGTTAATTTTATCAAAATTTTTATTGTAAAAAAAATAATAATAAAGCCTATAACATGGAAATGATATTGTCATTTCACATTTGAAAGTTCAATATGACTAAGCAACCTAACCAAGAGGGGGGGGGGGGGGTGAATTGGTTTTCAAAACTTTCGCACAACAACAATAAATCTTCAATTTAATGCAATAACAATAAATTAAAGAAATAATGATAGAGAAAGCAAAACCCGGATTTATAGTGGTTCGGCACAACCTTGCCTACATCCACTTCTCCTCAACCTTCAACTGGTGAGAGTTCCACTAGGTTCAAGCTCCAACCCGAGCCTCTTTACACTGGATTATGGTCTAATTGGCACCTCTTCAAGCTATACACACTTGAAGTTCAAAGCTCAATCTCGAGCTTCTTTACACTTGATTATGGTTCTAATGGGTTTCACAATTCTCTGCTATACACACTTGAAGCCACTCTAAGTATTAAGTGGGATACCTCTCAAGCTCTCAAGATAGATCCAATACAACTCAAACTTGATGAATACAAAAGTGCACTCTAAAGTATGCAAGTTAGATGAATGCACCAAGAATCTCAATTAAAGAATTGATTGACAAGAAGAAATATGATTGAGAGAATAAATGCAATAAGTCAAGTGTCCAACCTTTAAGAGATCCTCTATACTCTACGATGTAGCGAGAACTCGATAACATTTAAGCCGCCAATCAATGACGCTACTATAAACCAGTCGCTTTATAGCCGCTTAAATGTAATCGTTAGGAACCGGCCGACCGCTGATTAACCAGCCGACCATTCCAACGAATCGGTCGACCATTTATATGAACTGGTCGATCGTTTCAATTCTACCAAAATGGATGGCTATCAGATCCAACCTGGCCGATCAACCGTCAACCGCTTAATTAGTATGCAGACCAACCACGATCGCTTTCGCTCGAATGTTGGATGAATTCATCGCATCCAACCGATCGGGATCAAGCTTCATGAATTGATTCAACCTGGCCGACCAACCAACACCGCTTCCCGTATACATAAATCGATTTACTCTTTAAATGATCAATTTGATGTATTTTTTATTACTAACATTTATAAAATCTTAGATAAACATTGAAGTTCATTTTATGATTATAAAGTCTAAGGTTTTATAAGCAAACCCAAGTTTTCAAAAGATATGCAATTTTGGTTTGAAACCGAGTTAATGAGTAATGCATGATTAATGATGATATCATAAAGCGTACAAATACATTCATTTTACATAGATTCCTAAGCTTATCAAAATCTTACTTGATGTTTGAACTTGGAATCTTGGTTACTTGTTATCTTGGTTCTTTGATTTAAGTGAACTTCATTTCCAAATGTTTGATCAACTTCATTATTGTCATATTTAGCTTGTATTATCTTTATTTGATGTTTGAACAATCTCAACCTATCATCAATCTCAATGTTAACCATTAATAACAAATAACCTTGGTTTGTTATCATCAAAACCTCAACTAGAGGTACCTCGGCTAACAATTCCCTTTTGATGATGACAAACCTTGTCATTCAGAGGAGTAAATCTCCCCCTCAAACCAATAGTCTAAAAATAATTGCATAATATAATTTTAACCAATTCAAATCATATGTAATTTGCATTCAACACATATGACAAGCATCAAGGAATTATTTAAATGTGGCATTCTCTTTTAGCACATAATTCCTAGATACATATCATCTTCTCTTAGCACTTAACTCCTAGATACCCATGATACCATTTTTTTCTCCCCCTTTGGCAACATCAAAAAGTAACATGGGGCTTTAGACATGAAGGTATCTCCTTCGAAAATACACGGTAAGGTTAAGGAGTTACAATTTGAGCACAACATTTTTCTGTTTGATATTTATAATCAAGTTATGTAAACATGAATTATGAATATCAAGAAAGCACACAATGAAATCATGAAGTCATGCATATGTGTATATATATATATATATATATATATATATATATATATATATATCTCATAACCACTACCTACAAGATTTTGATCATACAATATATTAGCAAGTGTAGATACATGTATGTCA
Organism: Tetrastigma voinierianum; assembly: GCA_016808115.1. NCBI lineage: Eukaryota > Viridiplantae > Streptophyta > Magnoliopsida > Vitales > Vitaceae > Tetrastigma > Tetrastigma voinierianum. The sequence goes on from JAEQBH010008069.1 coordinate 26,786, forward strand.
ATTACCTAGGCATACTTTACTCATAAATACAAAATTCTCCCCCTTTTGTCAACAACAAAAAGAATCAAGGGGGGTGCACTAAGAGATGAAAAAAAATGCGAGCCTAGGTACTGGAGGAGGAAAAGCGAACGCATATACCCATCATCTCAGTGACTTGTGACTCCAAAAATCTCGAGTAAAGCACTCATTCCGACGATCCAAATCCAGTCTTAAAATTCATCTGTTGTCTCAAGAGATGAACCACCGATTATGAATGTTCATCATCTCAACATGATGGTGATGAAGGAACTGGATGGCGTAGTTATGCATATCCTAGTCAACCAATCCATGGCAAGTTAGTAATACATCATCTCTCATGTCATGATGTCCATGCCAGAAAGCATGAAACTCTAGCCAAGCTCATGTAGAGAAGGTCGCGAGGTGGTGTATACAGGATCTGTGGAACGGTGAATAGTGTTAAGGCTGCTTAAAATGTGGCGGCTGAATGTATAAGGGCATCGGTTGTGGCTCTAATGGATAAGCAGTAGAAAAGTGTGGCTCACTATAAGAAGGGCCTCGAGAGGAGGATATGAAGATCATCCTCCATCCGGGTCGTGGATCAACCCGCCCCTCTATACCCCTAATTCATCCTCTTCCTACCGAAACGCAGCGATGCCCCTATATACTTGTGAATCCTCATACTAATCGGTGATTAGATTACGCTGAATGCGTCGCAGTATCTTAGCCTGCGCCTGATCCATCCGATCGCTGAGATCAAGTCCATGAAAGGTGAAGAGACGGGTGAAGAGACATCCATAAGGTAGAACGTGATCCCGCCATGTCAAAGTGACTAGATACTGGCGCTCGATCAGAGACGCCTAAGATCCATCGCGCCGATCAGAATAGAATCTGGGATAAGGCGGTCGAGGTAAGATACCTCTGCCTTAAATGACCATCATCGCAGGAGGATACAACGACCTACAATCCGGGATGATGGAGGCGTGGCTTCATGTGGCAGTTACCGACCAGAGTCGGTAATCAACTCTATGTGAGATGGAGCCTGTAAGGCAACATACTACTGCAACAGGATCAAAATAGTCAACCTAAGGCCAAGTCTTCAACTTGAAGACTCATGTGCCGATGCTGGGGATAGATAAGAGATGGTAGAGCTCTAACGCACCAATGTCAACCTCGACCGTAGCGCACTGTAGACGCAAGAACCCCGAAACATGCACGAGCGAAGAACACCCGAACAAGGTGGGGTAGATAGCTCACGGAGCATGACAAGTGAGAGCCACCCCATGCCTGACAGGCCTCAAGGCTGATCCTCGACCAAGGAGAAGTCGATGTCTCGACTTGTAATGACCTTCTCAATACGTAAGTCCGAACAAAGAGCACTCATGATCGACGGTGATCTCGAAAAGACTCATATCAACCTCGTCGCGCCTCGCACACACGTGTGGTCGGGCCCGCCTCTCGCACCATGGGACGCTTCGACCGCTCGCAAGTGGATGCGCATCATAACCCGGGTGCCATAGCGAATATAATATGAAATAACAGTATTTGATATTGAAGCGATTAGTGGCGAATGAGCCGAATAACCAGGACCCCTAAACGGGTTCTAGCTTGAGCCTAAACTGAGATTACTAGTAGCTCAATACCATCAATTTGCAAAAGGGCAGTCCCAAGACAACATAGCAGTGTAAACAGGTTATATACCCAAATACACCTCTCCCACAATTGTATATACCCAATCTAATACCCAAGAACAACTTCTAAACTGAGCTAAACCTGAGCCTAACAGGAAAGTAGATTTGACCAACTAGAAAAATATAGTTTTCCAGCAATAAAACTAGAAAAACAGCAATCAAACCAAAAAACCAGAAAACATGGTATAATAAACCAGTGTCCTAATGGCCCAACAAGCAAACCAGTTGATAAATCCAAATTGATCAAGAAAAACAAATTAGCCCGGTTAAGCAAGTAGGTTCCCAACATCTAATCAAGGGAAAACCCCTAAATAAAAGAAGAAAAACAAGGGAGGAACCAAGCAAAACTTCGGCTAAATAACTAACCAAACATAAAACCCAACAAACACAACATACCCAATAAAGAACTGAGCGAAGTGGAACAAACAAAAGGGTAGAAGACTTAACAATATGAAGAAATAGGTTTGGTTAGGCAGAAAAATGCGAACTCAAGCCCTAGCCACTGGACACGGCGCTGGATTGGCCATGATCAAAACTTACACCCTAAATGCAAAGATATAAAGGGAGAAAACACATTTCTAGGGTTTTTGTAGAGAGATGGTAGGGTTTTGGAGGGAGAGAAATTGTTTGGAATGAGAAAAGGCGCTGAAAATGGGGATTTAAAGCCACTTCTATCGACGAACTGGTTTGTAACTGGTAGAGATAAATCGATCGATCGTTTGGTCATAATCCTTTTGCACTACTATACTTGAACCGATCAACCCTTTCTTGAAACGATCGACCGTTTGGTCACATTTTCCTGATTTTTCTAATTTTTCATCCAAAAGATTCCCTAAGATATTCAAATGATTTCCTCATAATTTTTTATGTTTTTTCCAAGGGGTATTGATCAAGATTAATCAAATTTGAATTGAAAGCCCACTCACCTTGTAACACCCCAAATTATACCCTAGTAGTTTATTACATGTTTATGGTATAATCCCCAAATTATACCTTAGTAGTTTATTACATGTTTAGGGTATAATATAAGTAAAATTTGCGTTTTTCGGAATTTAAGTGTAAAGTGGGAAAAAGTTAAAATGGTAAAATGTCACATTAAAGACTTAAGAGACATAAGTTAAGAAGAGTATATGTTAAAGAAGAAATATGATAAGTTGATTTTCAATGAAGGAAGTGAAGGACTAATAAGTAAAAAAGCGGAGAATTTAAAACCAAATGTGATAAGCCAAACATGGCCTTAAGCCAAAATTGGGATGAGACCAAACATGGTCTGTGAGATTGATCATTTATCGGGGCTAGGCATTTACGATGGAGGAGGAGAGCCAACTTGCCGGCTTGTTTCTCCATTTATTCAAGTTTCGGGTTCAAGGAGAAAGAAGGAAAAAGTAAGAGGGAAAATAGAAGATATCAAGGTTCTAACTCTCATATTTGTTAGTATGGATATTATATGGAATATGGTATGGAAATTTCATTTGATGTATGGAAAGTATGGAAATCTCTCCTTATCTAGGTTTGGGTGGAAAATCCTAATCAAAGTGTTTTTTGCTCGTTTAAGTTTGTTTCGAGGTTGATTTGTTTTGGTTGAATGATTTCTTGTGAATATGGCCAAAACTGGTCCATTTTCAATTTTAGCACGACACCCCTACGCCTAGGCGGAGGTCCCTACACCTAGGCGGACTCGAGGCCCCTTTCGAGAAGTTTCTGCTGCTACGCCTAGGCAAATCTCTACGCTTATGTCACGCCTCCACCCCCGCCCCTGTACTCCGCCATAGTGCGTGACACCGTGCGAACCGGACTTTAACTTGTACCGCTTTCACAAATAAAAAAACATTTACATTTACATTATAAGTACCACCATAGTGGTATTCATGTTCTATATACTGAGTCCCATTATCAATATACAACTTATACCATATTCCAAAATACCGAGATCGCAAGCAAGGCTGAGCACCCCATCTCTCGAAGCCGCCCGCTTCGCCGATGCTGGATGTCCCGCCCTATCTCGTTTTCCGCTTCAGACTCTACATAGATTAAAACCCCGCTAAGCCGCGAGCGGAAACATATACATGGACGACCAATAACTTTCATGATCGCCCTAACAAATACACTTATCTTATCCTTCATATAACATACACTTCTATCATGTGACGTTTAACATATAACCTTTCATATCATTTATTTCTTATTCTAGTACTTATCATTTGATCTATTATCTTTCTAATGGTTCATATTACATATCCTATTTTGTGCTACATATAGTACTTTCATGGTTATATACTATACCATTTGTTATGTCTCATTTCTCATGCATCATATCATGTACCGCTACATGTACCACATCATGTATCGTTTTCAATGTATTGTTATCATGTATTGTTCATGTATTGTGTTCATGTACTAAGTTTATATACTGCATTCATGTAATGCTTAATGTATCAAGTCATGTACTATTTTCCTATAATAGCTTTCTTGTTATACTTTTCATATGGTTTTTGTAACGCTTCAAAATACCCTAGAATTTTTATAATAATTTTATTATATATTCTGGGTATAAATTTGACGCCAACTTGTGTTTTTCCGGAAAAATTGGTAAATTGACAAGTTATGAAATAGCAAATTTAGTGAACCCGAAAATTTGAGTTACAAAACTTAAGGAAATATGTAAATTATCCAAAAGGGCTAGTGTTATAAATTGAAAAGACTATGGGCCAAAGAAGAAATACAGAATTGTTGTGTAATTTCTAGAAGATGAGAGGCCAAAATAGAAAAAAGGTTGAAATTCAAATAGTTAAGAGTTGAAAGACTTAAAGGCAATTATTGAAACTAACCCAAAAATGTTTTGATGGCCAAACAAGGCCTAAGAAAAACATGGAATTTAAAGACCAAAATTTGGTCCAAAGGGCAAAAAGAACAAAAAACCGTGAAGAGAGGAAAGGAGAGCAAAAAGAAGAGAAGAAAGAAGAAGAGAAGAAGAGGAGGAAGGTGATCAAGCAAGCTAAGGTATGGAACTACTACCTTGAGTATGGAACTTGGATTTTTGGTATGGATCCTTGGTTTTGTTTGGTTAATAGTTATTTGTTTGCACTCAAACCTGGGGTTTGTTATTCATCCTAACCAAAGATGTATTGGAAATTAGGTTAGGCAAACCCTCTAAAATGGCAATAAGAAAATAGAATCCTTCCTTCGGCAGCGGATTTGCTATGAAATTAATTTAGTGGTGAAAATTGTAAGTAAATGAGTTAGGTTTAGAACAAAACCCTAACTAACCTTATGATTTGATGTATGGACTCATAAACCATATCGAGTGGGTTTGAAAGTGATTCATGAAAGAAATTTAAAGAAAGATATATCCATTGAAAGATGATTCGAGGATAATTGAAGGTTAAAAGATGAATTCTGAAATGATTTTGGAAGTGTATATTAAGTATAGATTTGGTCTGGGGGTTCAAAAGTAATAAAACCCGGGAGAAAATAACAAAATCTGGGCATTTCGGTGTCTTCTTACCTAAGAGCAATTGAGTCCCACCCCACAACTTTGATTCCGGGTCATTTTGGCCAAGTTCTACTCTAGAGGAAGCTAAGTTCCCACCCAGAGAACTTGTTCCTGGCTTCCGTTCCTCGACCGCTTTTTGTATTTTGGCCATAACTTCCTCATTTTTATCCGATTCAGTGATACAAGTGGCTACGTGAAAATAGATTCTTCAAGGAGAATCAAAATTAAAAGAAGGCATCTTTCAATTCTGATCCCAAGTGGATTAAAATTCACTCCAAGTGGAGCCATGTGCAAGAAAATTCTGCATCAGCTTGGACATAGAGTAGTCCGCTGTTTCTGGACGAACTCGGGAAGCTCTCGGCAGGCGTTCAATTGGGTATTCCAGGAATAGAACCCTTATCACCTTAGCTTTAAATGAGTGCAAAGACTCAGAGTCAAATATGGAGTTAAGACCCCAGAAAAATTAGTAATACAAACTGCTCCTGCACTCCAGAATTTATTAGTTTAAGATGAAAATGCCATAACTTTAGTTCTGATAATCCGATTGAACACTCACCTTGGCAAAGTGCACTCATAGAGGAAATAAAGAAATGAGTCTAAGTCAAAAGCGTACCATACCGTCACGAGGCGGCAAAGCTTAATTGCTTAGTACGACATTTGCATAATCACTAAGAGGAATGAATCAGACGGACTAGGCGCGGTTGACGGCATAACCTCGCCTAGGATTGACACGAGAAAAGAAACGGAATCGATAATTGGTCCGGTTTCGAAATTCGTTCTCTATTCTCTTTGTCCTGCTCGATAAATTGCTCTCTATTCTTTCAGCTCTGCCGATACCCGTTTCTATTCTAGTCATTGCACTCATAACCCGATCTTATTCCGCAAGATTGTTCTCTATACTTGTTCCCTGCTTCTAATTTTCAGAAATATACATATATATTGATTCAATCATTGTTATTCGAACCTCCATGCATAAATATATGCATGTATGCGAGTATTAACCTAAGTGGCTCCATCGTGATAAAAGTAAATTGAGCTTGAACGTGATATTTGACGACCAATACCAATTCACCAACCGAATTGGCCATGAAGGTAACCGCATTTGCTCCACGCGAAATCACATCGCTACCGGGACGGCCGCATATGACGATTCACCAACCAACTGCCGTGGAATGTCGACTCTATACCATATGTGAGACTCGCAGAATATTGAACGCTAAATCACATTATTTACCGACGATAAACAAGATAGATTCACCAACCTAACTGGCCAGAATGTCGAATTCTATAGTCATACGTGAGACCTGGTATTATTGAATGTGAAACCACATTACTATCGACGACAAACAAAAGGTGGATTCACCAATCGACCGCCGTGATGTCGAATTTATGGGCTTATACGTGGGAATCACAAACCGAACAACGAAACGATGGTATTGAAAGTGTATTCGTATAAGTATCTTACATTACACTCATATTGTATAAAGGCATTATTTTGATAAATGCATGATTTAAATGAACGAAATGGAATATTAATCAGATAAACCACTAAGCATGAAAATGCTTAGCATTGCTTTATCAATGCTAAGCAGGTACTGAGAGCGACAGACATCGAAGCAAGACCCAAGATCGAGGAGCCTCGTAGTCATAGAAGGAATTACGAGTATGCTCCACATATGCATTGCTCCATTTCTTTCAACATTGATATTTTGTAAATAGCTTTGAAACTCGGAATCACGGCTTGTAAATGCATTTTGTTAAATGTAAGTGGTACGAATCTTTTGTTAATCAGGGAATGCTCCATGGTCAGCTTCAAATGAAATGCTTCCCACGAATTTACAAAATTTAAAATGAATAAAATGAGCCAAATGTTTTTATTAAGATAATTGAAATGCCTGAGTAAACCTGCCCGGCCGGATCCGCTAACCGGTCAAGTAGGGTTTCGTCGCGACACTTTTGAAAACTAAAATTTAATAAACGAGAAATTAAAAGAGATTTGATTAATGACTTTAAAAGAAATAAAACGAGCGGCCCCGGGGTTTCGCCGACTCACCAATCGGCCCGCCCGGGCTCTGGGGGTCGCCACAGCTTTCTCTTTCATGTAATGTACTTGGTCATATACTTTTCGTGGTAATCGCCATACTTTCTTATAATGATTCAGATCATCATATACTTTGCATTTGTATTTTCACTCCGACTATAAAAGTGGCATTCACTGACGTGATTCGAGAGGAACCTCGGGTCCCATTTGTCATTCAAGAGCCATGTGATTTCACATTTAATCTGCATGATTCACTTCGACCATAGAATTGACATTCACGAGTAGATTCGAGAGGGAATTCATCCCGTTTATTATTCAAGAGTCATGTGATTTTCACATTTAATGGCATGACTCACTGATTATAGAATTGACATTCTACCACATATTCGAGAGAGAATCTCTCACCTGCTTTTGTCATTCATTAGCAATGTAAGCCGCATTTACTAAAGATGATTCACTTTGACTATAGAATTGACATTCACGACATATTCGAGAGGGAATCTCTTCCCTTGTCATTATTCAAGAAGAATGTAATTTCGCATTTAATAGTGATGATTCACTTTGACTATAGAATTACATTCACGATATATTCGAGAGGGAATCTCGCCCTATTTGTCATCATTATTAAAGAATAAGCGCATTTAATACTATGATTCACTTCGACCATGGGACCGACATTCACGATGCATTCGAGAGGGAATTCGTCCCGTTTGGTTTCCACACATTCAAGAGCAATGTAATTCTCGCATTTAATAAGATATGATTCACTTTGACTATAGAATTGATATTATTCCCCCGATGTACTCGAGAGGAATCTCGTCCGCTTGTCATTCATTAGCAATGTGCTTTCTCGCATTTAATAGTATGATTCACTTTGACTATAGAATCGACATTCAATGAGCGCATTCGAGGGAATCTCAGCCCCGTTTGTCATTCAAGAAGAATGTAATCGCATTTAATAAAGATGATTCACTTTTGACTATAGAATTGACATTCACTTATAGATTCGAGAGGAATCTCATGTTTCATATTCAAGTAATGAAGGTGATTTCATGTACTTGCATATTTTGTCATATACTTCATCTAGATTCTCGTATTTCCTATATTTTCATCCTCGTAATTGTCATGTATTATATTTTCTACGACATTTTCATATACTGTGGCTTTTCATATGTTTCGTGATTTTCATATGCTTTTCATATACTTTATCTATCATATATTCATATCATATAATCTTATATTCATCATGTCATCTACTGTAACATCTTATATCTGTTAACTTATATTTTCATGTACTTTATCGACTATCATATCTTATGACATATACCTATACATTTCATAATTTGTACGTTTTACTTGTACTTTATCGGGATCGGCCCTATCTCCCGTATGGAGTGTAGAACATAGATTCTTTCTTCGATACCCTTAGGTACCCTTCATGTCCAAACCATTTACCTTTTATCTTTTTCTTATTCAAATACACACATATAAACATTCGTCATTGTGACTGTAGATAAAGAATGCATGGATACTCAGACAATATATACCCGGCCGCACAAGACGCAGAGATTTAACAGAGACGCGCCGCTTCACGTACGAAGTGTCAAAATGACTAGCGTGATGCCATAACGATCATATATGTCTTGCTCATTCCATATCCTGGCCTAGCAAGAATACAATTATATTTTGTTCTCCGAGCTTATCATTTTGTCTTTTCTTCTATACTCCCTCACATATCAAATCTACGTAGATATTGCTATTTCTTGCCTACATCTATCTTTTCTTATCACAGATTCGAACTGGACTTTAACTAAGCTGACAAGCACACTTGGTACCACAATCAAATTTTTAGATGGATACCAAATGCCAACATCATATGGTTAGATTCTGACCAATGAGCTTTCCATAGAGTCCATGAACACCCAAAACTAGTCCTTAATGAGTTATGCAAATCAAGTAAAGCCATGAAGAGATCAAAGAACTCATAAAGTAGCAGTTGTGCCTAACGGGGTTTTTGGCTATTTTCTAGACTTATTATAAGATCAAGATTGTATCAAGATATATATGGATGGATTCTGCACTCAAAAGGCTTTCCATAGAGTCTAAGAACACCCAAACTGAGTCCCAACAAAGGAGCAAGGACCGCAAGTCATGAAGAAATCATTGGTCTCAGAAGACTTGGCAAAGCAAAGAGCGCCAACCACCGGTTTTTGTCATTTTCGACTTATTATAAGCTCAAGATTGCATCAAGCTATGGATGGATTTTAGACTCAAAGGGCCTTTCCATGTAGTCCAAGAATACCAAATGGAGTTCTGGATTGAAGGATTTGGCGGTCATCCGGTCGAGGTTCGAATGTGGTGTGTGAGTGGGCTAAGAATCAAGGTGGAAACCCACGTAATCGCAGACTGGGAGGGTTGCAAATTTGAGCCCATCCACGCACTGGCTGCGGTTTCCACGCGACCGACGTGTCGAGAGCCCTTGGCAGATCCAAAGATACGCCAATTTTTGACCCAAAACCATCCTGCAACAGCCTCGTCTCACCGGCCCACAATATCCTCCCAATCAGGCCACAAAACATGCCACAAACACGACACCAAACATGCAAAAAACATGGCATAAAACCATCCTACAATCAATCCCGAAATCACCCCAAAAGTAGGAATAAAACCAAAGTTCAAAATCCATACTAAGCCATAAAAACCCATACTTCCATACTAAAATCCATCCTCAAAGGGAAGATTCCATACTCCTAACAAGTAATCACACTCTGAACACTTAACCCTAGCTCAAGGAGGAAGTTCATATAAAAGTCCACAAATTCACACCAACCCATAACAATCCAAACAAACCATACAAAAATCTTAGTTTCCATACCCAAAACCATACTAATTCCATACAAAAACTAGACTTCCTAACCAAAATCATAGAAATCCTTACTTAGTTCCATACCTTGACAAACTTCTTCTTCTTCTTCTTCTCCTTCTCCTCTTCGGCTTCCAAACGTGAAGCTCCTTAAAAGTCGGGAGACCAAAATGAGATATTTTTGGTCTCACTCCTTTTATATTAAAATTTTCCTTTATTTACTCATCGTCCTCATCTTCATTTCATTTGTACTTCAACTTATTCATATTCTCACTTCGCCTGCGAATCCTGTTAAATTACGACCCTCGGGGTCCTTGCGGTAAATGACCAATTTACCCTTGTCTTTTGCATAAATTCCGGGTTTTTGCTTTTTTTTTTTAGCATTATTTTATTTCGAAAAATATACTTACTTTTATTATACCCTAAACATAAACCGAAAAATCAAGTAAGGTATATTTCGTGGTGTTACAACTAAAGCAGAAGATTGTTATGCTCTAGACAAGCTACGTCAGCTTTTGTTCTTCTTCGTTAATTTTAGATTTATTACTTTTTGTTCGGGATTTTCAATGAAAGATAATTAGGCATAAAAATTGGTTTAATGAGGATCCTAATAAGTGAATAAAAGGGTTCGTACAAGTATAATAGTTATATGAAAAATGCTCTGTACCTTGCCGCCGAGGCGAAGTGGGCAGACATTGTTCTTGCCCCTTATTTGCTAATGTGTTTAAGAACAATAAAACAAGCTCAATGATACATGTAATTGTATGGCTGCTTAAGACCGAATAGCGAATGAATAAGCACCTTTGATAAGTGCTACGACACTCCTGCTAGTGCTACGACACTTTTATTACGTGGGCAGGCATGTCTCTGTTTAGTGCTTCGACACTCTCTGTTCAGTGCTACGACACTCTCGCTAGTGTTTCGACACTTCAGCACGCGGCATGCACGCCTGCTCAATGCTTCCAAGACTCTTGCAGTGCGACGATACTTCGACATGCCATGCACGCCCTCGCTCACATCGTGACCAGACCTTCGCATCTACCAGGTCGCGTCCCTCTCATTCATTATTTTCGGTTTATACAGGCAAACATTTATATGATAAAAATCTGAATAATGAACAATAAGAAAGCATAAGGAATCAGTTCTATTATGTAATGTACCTGCGGGTACCTTATGTACAAGATCTTTGTTTTGGACTCCTAAGGGAGATATGAAAACTCCGTTATAAGAATTATGTTATATGAAACTCATATAGGATTTCTATTACACGTAAATCCCGATAAACTGGTTTTTTTATATGTATGTGGGTCATCTCAAGTGGTCATATTTGTTATCTGTTTCCCACTAAGTTATAAACTTAGCACGAGTGTTTCATCCGTGTATGTACTGAAGAGGATATCTGTAACACCCCGTCCCAAGAGAGTGCACAGCATATGATAACGTAAGTGTATAAGAGCACCAAGTGTCATTATTGTAGTAGTATTTTGGAGACTAAAGTAGGAAATGAAAGTTTATGGAACCCGATTTGTGTATGAGAACAAGGGGTACAATTGTCATTTAGCAAATAGGACATGAATATGAAAATCATTATGTAGATGGGCCACAATACAAATAGCATAAGTTACAATTAAAAATTAAAGAGATGAGAGGACTAAATTTATAATTTAGGCAAAGTTTAGCATATAAATGTAGGGGAGACATAAGCCAAACTCATTTGCCCCTATATTCGCCGTGGCTTCACTAGTTTCTAAGGAGGAGGGAAGGAGAGAGCCAAGAGGAGGGTAAGAGAAGCAGGAAGGAAGGAGGAGGAGAAGAAGAAATCCAAGATCAAGGTATGTTTGTCTTGGAATTAAGTGTATTTTGATGTCTAGGGCTTTTAGTATGAATTTTCCATGGAGATTGTTCCTCCTTGTCTAGGGTTTTGGAAGAGATCACCCAAATCCTAGATTTTGCTTAATTCATGGGTAAAACCTAATTAGTATACAATAAAGTCATGGAATCCTCTTATTTATATGGTTTTGTTTGAATCGTGATCTTGGTTGAATTCATAGGGATTTTTACCTAGGGTTTGGTTTTATGAAGTTCCAAAATCGTACCAATTCAAGTGTTGTGAAGTTGTTTGATGAATTCCATGTTGGTTTTGATAAATTGTTGTAAAAAGGAGATGTTGGGTTTTTTAAAGGAAATTCTGTCAAAATTTGGTAAAACCCCTGTTTTTGTTTTTTGTTATAGATTAAGTTATAATCATCCAAATGAATTGATTCCACCTGGTAAAGAACCATAAGAGAGCAGCTACAATGTATAGAAGGAACCAGGAGCAAAATGTAGCTCTAAGGCTCCCAAATACGGATTCCCGAAAGGAGTTTGTGCAGTCTACTGATTATAAAGCTCTGTTTTGGGTATGGTTGTAGTGTTTTGGCCATAAGTGGAGTTTCACCCATCCAAATTAAGTGATTCAAAATTCTGGGCAAATAGATCATGGAATGAATTTGGTCTGAAGGAAGTTTATGCAAATTATGAACCCAGTTCAACAAATTTTTTCTGTTGAGTTATGCAGATTTTTTGCTCTTCTCAAATTGAGTCATATAGATGTAAAATACAATAACTTGAGTTTTGGTGATCCAAATTGGTGATTCCAATTGAGAAGAAACCTTAGAATCATAGCTTCAAATGAGTGAAAAAAATTTCCAATTATGGAGTTAAGATCCTAGAATCAAGATGTAACATAGGTGATTCATAGTGAGTTTGGAATCAAAAATATAAAAGCAAATCTTGTTATGTAGCGTCGGTGGGCCTTAGGAGAAGGAATTTACACTGAAATTCCTCTGAGATGTCTGATATAAAAGGACTGATTTAGAGAAAGCCATAATTCAAGACCTTTTGAATAATTTTTGGGTAATAAAGTCCATAGAGTATTGTTGAAAAAAGGTTACCAAAATTAGTGGTTTTTTTTGTTAGGGGTTTTTTTAGTGCTCAAGGGTAAATTGTTAATTTGACTTTATATGAATGTTGTGTGACCTTAAAGTGACTTAAGTGGTAGTAATGTTAAGTTTATACGCTATATCGTAGGTGATTACGCTATTATTCGTTTATACAGAAGCAAAAGCAAAGGAGGCAAAGTAGTGGATTTGTGCTCAAGCTCAGGGAAACAAAGAGGTGAGTCTTCTAAACATATTTTTCAAATACTAATGTATTATTATTATGAACTGTTTTGCATCGATATTTAAATGGTTTTGATTGTAAAACCATGTTTGAAAGTAAGCAAACCATGATTTTAAACTATATATTAAAAGCAAATAAGCATGGCTTTGATCTATTCAACCATACTTTTAAAAAGCAAGCAATGAGCGAGTGCTAGTTTATTTTTAACTATAAAACCATATTTCAAAGAGCAAGCAAGCAAACAAAGTCTATTTTGTGTAGCCTAACTAAAATCCCTAGTCTTAAGCAAGCATCCGGTCAGAGATCCTGCACGCACACGGCATGCTAGGATTTCATACACATTTTAGATCGCCTCGGTTGGAAAACTTAGAACACGATCACATTTAAAGGAGACCGTGGCACGATCGAGCATATAAGGTTAAGAGCTCTAATCACTATATGATGAGACTCAAAACACCCCAATTACATTTACCTGGAAAAGGGACGCCAAGGTCTTCCACCCCAGGTATGTGGACCTGTGTCCTTCCACCAAGACCCGCCGATGCCCAAGCTCCCGCGGTTCACTGGGGTAAGTACAACTATTAGAGGCCTGGTTGATGATTTATAAGCATGTTTATACGCTTTAAAAAATCAACCATCGGGCGCATAGTCAGCCCAGTTCTCGTGTCTGCTTTAAAACAAAACCTGGCCGTTCTGCATCCCGTTTTATTTCAGCATGCTAGCCGAGCCTGCATCCCGTGTTTATGAAAAGCTTTCGGTAAACTCAAGAAAAGTGCATGAAGCTTCGGAAAGAACTTTTAAAGCAAGAGTTGAGAAAAGTTTTAGAAACTTTCAAGAAGATGTGCCAAAGCAAAGAAGAGATTTTGAAAGGTTTTATAAACTTTCAAGTAAGCAAGCAATAAAAGTTTCAGAAACTTTTAAAGTAAAACAAAGCAAAGAAAGAAATATTTCTGGAAAATATCATGTAAACGGAAGTTTTACAGTTTTTAGATGTTTTCCGAAAAAAACAAAACATTTTCTAAAAGCATACACTCACTGAGCTCGTTAGCCTATTATTTTCTCTTTTAAAACTATTTTTCTCGTGTATAGGTACGCCACGCCTGAGCACAATAGAGTCCCCTGACATCCAAGATGGTGTGTATAAATAGAATTTTGTATGGAAATACCAACTTGTATAAAGGAATATATGTATGTACATAATGTGGTTTATGAAAATGTGGAGGTCAGTTGCTGCCATGTTTGGATATAGTGTAAAATCAGGTATACAAGCCAGACATGTCCTATATATTACCACAGGTCGAAATTTTATAAAATCACAAGTTTAGAAAAGAAATTTTTTTTTATACGAGATCGGGGTTGTTAACACGGCCGCCTACAGATTTTCTAGTCAGCTGCGAGGTAACAAATGGGATTTCGTGGAGGGCCGACACACCCGCCGATAAGAAGGGTGTGACACAAGGTGGTATCGAGCATAAGTCGGGTATAACCTAAAGGCTTCGAGGAGAAATGATCCCAACACAGCCGAGCACGGAGCCGAAGCCCAGAAACCTATGTCGTTACACGGTTCGTTATACACAATTTACACTACTGGCAACCATGCATTTTCGAATTTAAAGTACATACATATCAAGTAATTCAAAGTATTAAATAGTTGATTTTTTTTTATACAGCACTATAAAAGTCGCAGAGGACGTCGAGAATGGGCCCGAGGAGAGCCATTCCAGAGGTTTCCGAGCCGCCCGCAGCACCGTAGAGATGAGCACATAGTCGGGTTCCATCACCGCCTCTATGAATCAAATTTCTCCAAAGAACAAAGTCAGCCGACCATCTCGTGCCACCAGAGGGAGCTCGCGCCGTGGATTGTTTACGACAGAGCGGCATGATTGCATTAAAATAGTGTCTATACGTAATTCAAGACCGGGCAATTCTCCACCGCCACCTGTGAAGTTCTCGAAGAACCTCGAGGTCGACAGAGAGAGTACAGCTTCGCGCCAAGCCATATGACTAGCAGATCCGTATGTACCGTTATGGCTAGACCGAGCAACAAGGTTTATGAGTTACGGGCTGCACCTGATGAGGAAAGGGTCTTGTTTTTCCGCCACCAAGACGGCTATGATCGGGTGGACGCCGTGGGAGAGAGGTATCCTGATGGCATATCATGGGACCAAGTCCAGCAAGAGTTCACTGATAGATTCTTTCCTCAAAGTCATAAGGATTCGAATCGAGGAGTTCTTCAGCAGAACGTAAGAACATGTCAAGGTCGATTATGAGAAGAGGTTCTCGAACTAGTTAGACGGTTCCATATATTCAAGCCGATGAAGCCATGAAGTGCAAAAGGTTTCTCGCAGATCATGAAAGACGGACCGAGTGCATTTGTCCTGCGCTCCTCATAATGCATTCGGGGACTTAGGCCGAGGCAACTCCGAGAGTCGAGCAAAGCAGCGACTTTATGCATTCTGAAAGTAAAGTGTTGTTTAAGAGAAGCACCAGCACTTCCCAACAGAGCTCGACAAGACAGTTATAAAAGAGGAACAAGGGTAGAGGTTACGCAGGCTTGAGGCAGCAGCTCTGAGGAGCCACTTCTGGGCCTGGGGATCGCTGAGGCCCCCGCCCAGCAACTAGCTGGCACCCAGCATTCCTCCGTCTCTGGTCATATGTGCCGAGGCGACACCTTGGGGAGTGTAAGAGATACAGTACAGGGTGTTTCCACTGTGGCCAAGAAGGCCATTTCATTAGAGAGTGTCTCGGGCTGATCAAAAGTGAGACACGCAGCCAGCCTTAGCTACCCCCACACTCGGGATGAGCACTCGAGGTCTTCGTGGAGAGGTTTGCCAAGGCGTAGGGGCCAAAGGCACCGTAGAGTGCCGCGGCAGAGGTGAGGCAAGCGCTCTGTGGATACGTAGACAGAGCCTCACTCTTCAAAGCCGCAGTATATGCCGTGACTCCACAGATGCAAATGCGCCTGCATGCGGGTTACTGCATGGCTTCGATCCTTGATCATATGATGCTTATAGCAGAGAGATTAGCCGACCCAGGAGCCACACATCCATTCAGATCCGTGCCTTCTTAGATCGCTCAGATAGAGACCCACCATTAGAGGGTAGTATGAGAGTTTCCCCTTCCATTGAGAGGATCCGTTATTCCCTCGCATTAGCAGTAGTCGAGATACAGAGTTCTCGATTGAGGGACGTGGTTTCAAGTGGGCCTTAGATATGAGGGTTCGATGTGGTTCTCGACATGGATTAGTTGCCTCACATAGAAATATTAATAGATTGTTACAAAAATAAGTAAAGTCAATAAAGCCGTGGAAATCGAGGTAGTTCAAAGGGGAATAATAAGTAGAATTATCTTCCTATATGATCTCTACCATGACAAGACACGTAAAATGTCAAGGTAAAGGTTGTCGTGGCTTATCTAGCTTACGTGGTGGAGACAGGAATGGCGGGATCTATATCGATGAGATTCCAATTATTAGAGAGTTCCCGCATGTGGCTTCCGACGAGCATGGCGTGACTACCTCCTGCAGGAGAGAGGTGGAGTTCACCATTGATTTGATCCCGTGACCTGAGCCCATTTCCATTCCTCCTTATAGATGGCTCCCGCAGTTAAGGAGCTTAAGGCTCACCTAGAAGAGTTTCGAAAGTGCGGATTCATTATCGAGCATATCCCCATGTGGAAGCCTCCGCTTTCGGAAAAAGAAAGATGGAGTTTGCGGCCGTGTATAGATTACGTGCAAGCTTGAACAAAAGTTACCATCCGGGCAATCAAGATTCACTCCCTAGATCGACGAAGATCTGACACTTGGGTCCCGAAAGTGTACTCAAGATAGATTTGAGGTCTGGGTATCATCGATTGAGGGTGCAGAAGGGTGGTGTTCCTAAGATCGCAGATTCGTGACACGCCACGACATTATGAGTTTCCGTGATGCCGTTTGGCTTCGACTAATGCTCCGCAACGTTTATGGATTTGATGAAACCGAGTATTCCAAATCGTATTTGAATAGTTCGCTATAGTCTTATCGATGATATCCTAGTGTATTCAGGCAGTCAGAACATCTCGCAGCACCTCGAGGATTGTGTTGCAGACCCTAAGGAGCGACAGTTGTATGCCAAGTTGAGCAAGGCCGGCTGGTTTGATAAGTGGCATTCCTAGGTCATGTGATCTCACCAGGGGTGAGTGTGGATCCCTGCAAAAATGTAAGTCAGGGGTAAATTGGAAACCGCCAAAGAATGTGTCGTGAGGTCGGGGCTTCCTTTGGTTTAGCAGATATTGCCAGAAGTTTGTCGAGTAATTCTCCAAGATAGTGCCCCACTTACTGCCGACAAGGAAAGATGTCGGCATGATTGCGGATGCCGCTGCCAGAAGTTTCGAGGAGTCAAGTGGTGGGGACATCAGCTCTAGTTATAGCTTTGCCCAATGGGAGAGATGGGTTTGTGGTTTATAGTGATGCTCTTCTAAGAAGGCCTTACAGCTTGATGCAAAATGATAGGTGATCGCATATGCCTCTAGACACCGAAGAAGCATGAGAGAATTACCCACACATGACTTAGAGTCATAGCAAATGTGTTTGCTCAAGAGGGAGAGACATTACTTATATGGTGTTTCCTTGCGTGATCTTTACGCATCATAAGAGTCTCAATATATTTTCACCCAAAGAGTTAAACCCGGAGGCAAAGAAGATGGCTTGAGTTGATTAAGGACCACGTATCAGACTATTGAGTACCATCCAGGAAAGCTAACGTCAGAAAGCAAAATGCCTCGAGTAGCGCATCAGAGTTCTTTATCTCATATGAGATCACGCTATATCTTCCACTCGTTGGTGGATCTAAGAGCTTTAGGGTGATATTGAGCTTTAGGATTCAGGAGCCTTGTTAGCCACATTTCATGTTAGACCTCTTATCGATCGTATTCTTAGCAGTGGCGCCAAGTAGGATCCACAGATGATTGCTTAGAAGAGATATAAAGGAAAGAAAGCAGAGTTTCAAATTAGAGATGACGGCATGATAGTGAAAGGACAGAGAATGTGCGTGCCAGAGTATGGCGAGCTAAAGAGAGACATTATGGAAGAAGCACATTCATCTGCGTATGCTATGCATCCAGGTAGTACCAAGATGTACAGGACTTTGAAAGAACATTACTGGTGGAATGGGATGAAGAAAGAGATTGCAAGTTCGTCCCGCATGTCTAACCCGTCGCCAGGAAGTGCAGAAAGACGGAGGTCCGAGGAAGATATTAAAGCATTCCTATTCCAAAGATGGAAATGGGAGAAGATTTACTATGGATTTTGTAGATGTGTCTTCCACGACCAGAGGCAACATGATGTGATATGGGTGATAGTAGATCGACTAACGGTGTCCGCTCATTTCCTACCGCTATCAAGCCGAGACTTTAGAAAAAGTCACCAAGTTGTATGTGGATGAGATAGTGAGACTTCATGGGGTTCTGGGGCTGATAGTTTCAGATCAGACCTTAAAAGTTCACATCCGTGTTTTCGGGGCCTAGTTTGCAAACAACTTTAGGTACTGGGCCTTCATTTCAAGATTAACATTTCATCCTCAGAGCGTATGGCCAACAGAGGACCATTCGGGACATAGGAGGAAAGCTGAGAGCTTATGTGATGGAATTCAAGGGGAGTTGGGATACTCATTTGGCACTGGGCTTGAGTTGTTTATAACAACAAATTATCGCCAAGATAGAATGGCACCATTTGAGGCAATCGTATGGTAGTGAAATGTGACCTCGCTGTGCTGTGGATGAGGCTCGGGGTGAGAGAAGATCAGTAGTCTCGAACTAGCGCAATCACTTCAGAGAAAGTGAAAATTGTTCGATAACTTAAAGAAAGCAAGAGATGATGCGCAGCAGGCGGACAACCGCCGAGAGACTTGCGCTCAAGATGGGTGATCGGGTCTTTTTGAAGATTTCACCTTGGAAAGGTGTTTTGAGATTTGGGAAGCGAGGCAAGCTCAGTCCAAGATTTATAGGACCTTATGAGATTGTGAGCAAGGTGGGGCTAGTAGCTTACAAGTTGAAGTTACCCCCAGAGTTATCAAGGATTCATGACATTCCATGTGTCGATACAAGGAAGTACATCCCATCCTTCACATGTATTGAGAGAGCAGCGTTGTTAAAGGAGAACTTGACTTATGAAGAGATACCTGTGCAGATTGTAGATCGCAAGGAACAGGTGTTGAGGAGCAAAGTGATTCCATTAGTTAAAGTCTTATGGAAGAATCATGAGAAGGAGGCAGCTACTTGGGAGCCAGAGGCTCAGATGCGCCGTCAACACCCTCACTTATTTTCCGAATGAGGTATTTTCCTTTCCTTTCTTTTGGAGTTTAGTTTATTCATTTCCAGGACGAAATGTTCCTAAGGAGGGAGGATTTTGTAACACCCCGTCCCAAGAGAGTGTACAAAGACATGATAATGTAGGGGTGTATAAGAGTACTCAAGTGTCACATAGTAGTATTTTTTGAGACTAAAGTAGGAAAATGAAAGTTTATGGAACCCGGATTTGTGTATGAGAACAAGGGTACAATTGTCATTTAAAATAGGACATGAATATGAAAATCATTAAGGTAGAGATGGCCACAATACAACAGCATAAGTTACAATTTAAAAATTAATAAAGAGATGAGGACTAAATTTATAATTTAGGCAAAGTTTAGCATATTAATAGAGGGGAGACATAAGCCAAACTCATTTGGTCTCATATTTTGGCTAAGGCTTCACGGTTCTAAGGAGGAGAAGGAGAGAGCTAAGAGGAGGAAGAGAAGAGGAAGAAGAAGGAGGAGAAGAAGAAATCCAAGATCAAGGTATGTTTGTCTTGGAATTAAGTGTATTTTGATGTCTAGGGCTTTTAGTATGAATTTTCCATGGAGATTGTTCCTCCTTGTCATGGGTTTTGGAAGAGATCACCCAAATCCTAGATTTTTGTTTAATTCATGTGGGTAAAACCTTAATTAGTATACAATAAACATGGAATCCTCTTATTTATATGGTTTTGTTGGAATTGGTGGACCTTGGGTTGAATTCATAGGATTTTTACCTAGGGTTTGGTTTTATGAAGTTCAAAATCACCAATTCAAGTGTTGTGAAGTTGTTTTGGATGAATTCCATGTTGGTTTTGAGGAATTGTTGTAAAAAGGAGATGTTGGGTTTTTTAAAGGAAATTCTGTCAAAATTTGGTAAAACCCCTGTTTTTGTTTTGGTTATAGATTAAGTTATAATCATCCAAATGAATTGATTCCAATTGGAAAATAACCATAAGAGATAGGGATACAAATGTATAGAAGGAAACTAAGAGCAAATTGTAGCCTAAGGCCCCAATGGACTGAAAGGTGAGCTCGTGTAGCTCACTGATTATGCTCTGTTTTGGGTATGTATTGTAGTGTTTTGGCCATAAGTGGAGTTTCACTCATCCAAATTGGAGGATTCAAAATCTAGGTAAAATATACTTCCATGGAATAATTTATCTGAAGGAAGTTCATGCAAATTAGAACCCAAAGTGCAAATAAATTTTCTAAGTTGAGCTTATGTGCAGATTCTAATTCTCTTCCCTAAATTGAGTCATATAGACAAATACAATAACTTGAGTTTTGGTGATCCAAATTGGTGATCAATTGAGAAGAAACCGAATCATAGCTTCAAATGAGTGAAAAACAATTTCAATTTATGGAGTTAAGATCCCAGAAATCAAGGATAACAGTAGGTGATTCAGTGAGTTTGTAATCAAAAACATGTTGTAACTTGTGTTATGTGGTTGAGGGCCTTAGAGAAGGAATTTTACATTGAAATTTTAAATAGATGTCATTGGATATATAAAGGACTGATCTGGAAAGTTTCATAATTTTTGAAGACCTTTTGAATAATTTTTGGGTAATAAAGTCCATAGAGTATTGTTGAAAAAAGGTTACCAAAATTAGTGGTTTTTTTTGTTAGGGGTTTTTTAGTGCTCAAGGGTAAATTGTTAATTTGACTTTATATGAATGTCAGGTGACCCAAAGTGACTTGCAGTGTGAAGCACGTTAAGTTTATACGCTATACGTAGGTGATTAATACGTTGCCGTATTCGTTTGAGTATGTAGGCTAAAAGAAAGGATGAAAGAGCGATTTGTGCTCAAGTTTGGGAAACAAAGAGGTGAGTCTTCTAAACCTATTTTTCCAAATACTAGTGTATTATTATGAACTGTTTTGCACTGATATTTAAATGGTTTTGATTGTAAACCATGTTTGAAAAGTAAGCAAACGGTTTTGATTTTAAACCATATATGAAAAGCAAATAAGTAATGGTTTTGATTCATTCAACCATACTTTTAAAAAGCAAGCAATGAGTTTAGCAAGCAATGGTTTTTAACTATAAAACCATATTTCAAAGAGCAAGTAAGCAAACAAAGTCTATTTTGTAAAATAGGTCTAACCAAAATCCCTAGTCTTAAGCAAAGATCCGTCGAGGTATTCCAGACAAGGCGCGGTGGTGTTAGGATTTCCTACATGCATTTTAGATTGTCTGGTCGGAAAACTTAGAACATGCATCATACATTTAAAGGAGACCGTGGCACGTACTGGAGTATATAAGGTTAAGAGCTCTAACTAAATTATGGTGATGGAGACCCAGGTCAATTCCACCATATTTACCGGAAAAGGTGACGTGGGCCAAGGCCCTTCCACCTAGGTGATGTGCACTGTGTCCTTCCACCGCACGGTCGATGTACCCAAGCTCCCGTGGTTCACTAGTGGTACAACTATTGTGGAAAGGTCAAAGGGTTGATGATTTATAAGCATGTTTATACAGTTTTAAAATCAACCATTGGCGCACAGCCGAGCCTGTGCCCAGAAACAGTTTTAAAACAAACTATTGGAGCCTGTGCCCCGCTTTTATTTCAAAGCATGCGGTCGAGCCCCAGTTCCCGCGGTTTATGAAAAGTTTTGAGAAACTTTTGAAGCAAAGGTTTATGAAAAGTTTTGAGCAACTTTTAAAGCAAGAGTTGAGAAAGTTTTAGAAACTTTTAAAGTAAGATAAAGCAAGCAAGCAAGAGATTTTTGAAAGGTTTTATAAACTTTCAAGTAAGGCACAAAAGTTTTAGAAACTTTTAAAGTAAAACAAAGTAAAGAAAGAAATATTTCGAAAATATCATGTAAAACAGAGTTTTACAGCTTTTAGATGTTTTCGAAAAGTTAACAAAACATTTTCTAAAAGCATACACTCAATCGAGCTCGTTTAGCCTATTATTTTCTGCTTTAAAACTATTTTCCAGTAATGTGTACGCCCGATGTCGGAGCACAATAGGAGTCCCCTCGACACAAAAGATAAGTAAGTGTGTATAAATAGAATTTTTGTATGGAACACTTTGGAACTTGTATAAAGGAATATATGTATGTACATAATGTGGCTTATGAAATGTGAGGTTGCTTGGTTGCCATGTTTGATATAGTGTAAAAATTGCGGTATACGTGTTTTGGGGACATGTCCTATACAAATTGCTATGTCGAAATTTTATAAAATCACAAGTTTAGAAAAGAAATTTTTTTATATGAGATTGAAGCAAGCAATACGGCTTCGCTTCACAGGATTTTCTAGTCATTAGAGGTAACGGCTGAGGATTTCTGTGGAGTGGCCGGCACACCTCCTGATAGTAGGGGGTGGGGGTGTGACAATATCCGAGGCATTCGGCATACAACAAGGCCAACACAGCAATATGAGTCCACCTAATGTAGGTTTTGACTTGGTTTTGAAATGTAAATGTAAAAGTTTTTGTAATAGTGATTTTGTGTAAGTACAAGTAAATGGGACTTAAGAATATATGTGTAGGACATTTTAAGCACCACTACAGTGGTAGTTCTATAAGTTTATGTAATTATAAAATTATATATGAAATGGACCCACCAATGTTAGAAAAGCAAGTTAAAGAGTCTCAATCCCGTGTCGAGCCCCCTCTCTTCGCTGAGGCGGGGATTGGGGCGTGACACACCTTATATGCAAAAAAAATCAAACAATCTTAATCACCAAATTTTAAAGTTATAACCCCTATTTGTGCATGCTCTCGAAGGCAATTATATCAAATCTCTATATTTAGTTTGATAAAAGGGCATACCTTTCTTTATTTATGTCAAGCTTGAAGGATGAGCCCCTAGGTGTGCTCTTGGCCTTCACTTCTTCCAAAGTGAACTTCTTGAGGAGGTCTCTTATGTACTTTGCTTGATTTATGACGCTGCCTCTTGTTGTTTAATCTGAACACTAAGGAAGAAGTTGAGCTCTTCTATCATGCTCATCTCAAATTCACTATGCATGGGCTTGTCAAACTCTATAATTTGATAATGTGGATGATTTGTGACAAATTTTCACTCTCTTGGAAGTCCTTGACTAGATTCTCCTTGCTCAAGTTGAGGAGGTAGATAAGGGCCCAAAAGTGATTCCTCTTTCTTCTTTGAATCAATCTCCTATTTTGATCCTTACAAGAGAAAATTAAGAAGCTTTGGGTACCCAAATCTTTTTGGGTCCTTGGTGGTTAGTGGCCTTTGATTTTTTAACCCAAGCCTTCTTTGACTTAGAGGTTGAAACCTTTTGGGATCCATTCCTAAGAGGACAAGTACTACTAATGTGTCCTTTTCTACCACAAAAATTGCAAATGGTTGATGGACTTTCACTTGTGGATTATTTGACAAAGTAGTTTTTAAATTATTTTTCATTTTTTGAAGATTTGTATCCTAGCCCCCTTTTATCAAAAACACATTTTTGGCTAGCCAGGATTATGTAAAAAGCCTTTTGTCCACAAGAGAATTTTGAAAGTGAAGAGACTAATCATTCATTCTTTTTTAGTAACTCTTCATTTTCCTTCTTAAGAGGGATTTCTGAGGCTTCAACTTTTGAAAATTTTTCTTTGATTTCATTGAGTTCTTTTTGAAGCTCAAGAACTTTCTCCTTAAGTAAGGTGTTCTTTTCATTTAGTTTGTAGATGAATTTAAGCAATTCATCATATTAAAAAATCCATTCCTCATATTAGAATTAGAACTTACCTCATCTCGATCCTCCAAACCCATGAGTCACATATTTGAAACTTCTTCCTCTTGGGTTTCCTCTTCTTGTTGCGCAATTTTCATTTCATCATCATTCTGAAAATTCATTTAGATTCTTTGACTTGATTATTCCTTCATGGGTAATTTCGAGTATCCTCCAAATCTCGTTAGCCGTTTAGCATTGACATATTATATTAAATTCAGTTATATCCATAGCACATGCAAGAATATACATAACTTTTGAATTTAATTTAAATTCTTTCTTTTCTTCATCATTAATTCATTGAGGTTTTGGATTTATTCATCAACAACTTTTGTAGTCGAAGTGTAACCACATAAGATTGTTCTCCAAACTTCAAAATCAAGAGATTGTAAATACCAAGTCATTTTGTTTTTCCAAAAATGATAATTTGACCCGTCAAAGAGAGGTGGGTTGTTGATGGAAAAACTTTCGGCTTGAAAAAGGCTTGTGCTAATGCTACTCATTTTCTTCTTAGACGATTAAGTCTTCAAAAACAAGAGACTTTTGTTAAATTACAATTGAAAGTTCAATATGACTAAGCAACCTAGCAGGGAGGTGAATTGGTTTCTCAAAAAACTTTTCGCATAATAATAAATCTTCAATTTAATGCGGCATGCGATAAATTAAAGAAATAAGGATAGAGAAAGCAAAACCCGGATTTATAGTAGTTCGACACAACCTTGCCTACGTCCACTTCTCCTCAACCTTCAACTAGTGAGAGTTCCACTAGGTTCAAGCTCCAACCCGAGCTTCTTCCTTTATACTTGGATTATGGCTCCAATGGGCACCTCTTCAAGCTATACACACTTGAATTTCAAAGCTCCAATCCCGAGCTTCTTTACACTTGGATTATGGCTCCAATTGGCTTTTCACAATTTCAACTAAAGCTATACACATAGA
Source organism: Tetrastigma voinierianum (assembly GCA_016808115.1). Lineage (NCBI taxonomy): Eukaryota > Viridiplantae > Streptophyta > Magnoliopsida > Vitales > Vitaceae > Tetrastigma > Tetrastigma voinierianum. Next base: position 51,968 of record JAEQBH010008069.1, read on the forward strand.
AACTCTCATAGGTACAAGGAAACTCTCTCAAGCTCAATATAGATCAACACAACTCAAACTTGATGAATACAAAAAGTGCACTCTAAAGTATGCAAAGTTAGATGAATGCACCAGAATCTCAATTAGAGAATTGATTGTGAAATATGATTGAGAGAATAAATGCAATAAGTCAAGTGTCCAAACCTCTTAGTAATCCTCCACACTCTATTTGTGGTGAGAACTTCCCGACCAGCGCATTTAGGCGCTGTCAGGTTGACCAATAGGTTAGCGGTTGTGTAAATTAGTCGTTTATAGTCGTTTAAATGTAACCGTTGAGGGAACCGGTCGACCAGTTCGACCTTTTCAATGAACCGGTCGACTATGAATCGGTTTACTTTTTAAATGATCAATTTTATGTATTTTTTATTACTAACATTTATAAAACCTTAGATAAACATTGAAGTTCATTTTAGGATTATAAATATAAGGTTTTATGCTTAAACTCAAGTTTTCAAACTAAATGCAATTTTGGTTTGAAAATTGAGTTTATGGTAATCACCATGGGGCCAAAGATGAAAGTATCTAAAGTGCACTAATGCATTCGCCTTACATAGATTCCCTAACAAATCCAAAATCTTCATGATGTAAGCTTGAAATCTTGGTTACTTGTCATTTTGGTTCTTTGATTTGAGTGAACTTTATTTCCAAGTGCTTGATCAACTTTATCATTGTCATCTTTAGCTTGTATTATCTTCATTTGACGCTTGATCAACTTCAACTTATCACTCAACTCAATGTTAACCATTAGTAACAAATAACCTTGGTTTGTTATCATCAAAATCTCAATTAGAAGTACCCTTCGGCTAACAACCTCATTAAAGGTCATTTAAGTAATTTCATTATTTTATATAATGTGAATGTTATTTGAATTAATATTTTGGCAATAAAACATATTGAAAAATATCAAAAACATTTTAGGTTTAAAACAAAATTTTATTTTAGAACATATTTTCTAATAATTTAAAAACTATCCTAAAACACTTTTCTTTGAGAAACATTCTTCAATCATATATATATATTTTAAATTAGACCATGTGTATATTTCATTTTTGCTTCCTAAAAGGGTGTTTGTTTTTCTTTTTTACTTAATGCTGAATATTGAACAAGGTTTAATAGTATTAAATATTAAACCGTTTGTTTTTTTTAATATTGTATTTCTATTAAATATTAAGTTGTTTATTTTTTATATACTTAAAATCAATATCTTAAATATATTAAGAAAAATCATTTAAGTCATTACTTGTTTCTATAACAACGATGATATAACTTTTATTATTACAAATATTTATTTCTTTTCAAAGAATGATTCATAGTAGGCAAAAATGTCATTTTCATTTCATTTATTTACATATATCTTTGAAAATAAAGGTTATTTTTACAAGGCATTTTTGTCAAAATGAAGTAAAAAAATAATGTTAGACTAGATTTCCCAAATTTAGTTTTTTATTATTATGTTAAAATAAAAAAATATTTTAAAAGATTTGATTTTAAAATATGTTATACAAATTATGAAATATGACATTTTATGAATAGGAAAATCCAAATATTTTGGTTTATTATTCAGAAGAAAATTTCAAAAATTCATAAATAAGTTATGTGAAAATAAAAAATAAATGGTTTAAAATGAGAAAGCAATTTGATTTTAGAAAAAAAAACCAAAAAAACAAATGCCCCGTAAGTATTTTCTATGAAGTTTTCTAGGAAACCAAACAATGTACAAGACTAACCTATGAAAAAAAAGGTGTAATTAAAAGCAAGAGGAAGGGCAATTACAATTCCCAGAGTTTTGTACGGAAATACAGTATTTTTAAAAAAATAAAATAAAATTAATATTACTTCGAAAATAATTCCAAACATACACCTTATTCTTAAACTAACCTGACCTTGAAGCTTTTGAATCACGTGAATCTTGTGGCCATGGCGCGGCTTTTGGAATTGATGTAATTGAATTAGTCGGAAGCGGCTTTGAACAATTCAATTGCCGTCGTCCTGGCCGGCGGCACGAACTATTCAAATGCCGTCGTTATGCTGTAGGCAATTGCTCAAAGCGGCATTCCAGCGGCGGCATTTGGTGAGTTTAAGTGGGGCTTTTTTCCCCCGTTTATTTGTCCAGGTGCGTTTTCTTCTCTTCCGGTCGCCTCGCTACTCCATTTTAGGTTCATCTTGCCTTGCTCCCTCCCTCTCCGTGATTGCCTGGACATCGCCCGATTAAAGTCGTATTATCTTCATCTCCTCGCCGTTGTGGGAGAGAGTGTGAGTGAAATGCTTGAAGGAAGTCTTGTGGTTCCAATTTTCATGTACGGTTGTGGACAATGCACAGGTTGCAAATGTGAGAAGAGCAATCTGTGTTCAAAATTCCCATTTCGAATTTCTCCATGGATGCCCAGATATGAGAGTAGCAGATTCACAACCCTTAAAGGAGAGGTTCTCTACCATTTTCTCTTCATCTCGAGTTTTAGTGAGTATACAGTGGTAGATGTTGCGGCAGTTACAAATCGACCCACATTATCCCGCAACGGGGCATGTCCCGGGTAAGAAGGCTTCAATTTGAATTTGTTTTCTTTGGATGGGCATTATGTAACTGATATGAGAATTTTATTCGATAACCTTGTTCTACTCTATGCATAACTACTTCTATCACGTTGCTTGTCGTGCTTTAGTCTTTGGATAATTTTGTGGAGATCATGAATTAGTCTCTGTGTTTATTTTGACTTATTATCAAAGTTTAAATACTCGAAGCCCGTATTATCTTTTTGTACGCATAAATCTCAATTATTGGGTTGTGCATATGGGTTTTTACCAAAGGTAATTTATTTTCGAAGATCTTCTTCAATTTCTTCCTATCTTACCACGGAAATCTAATGTACACACATCGGTTTTGTGGTTAACCAATATATGTTAATTGAAATAATGATTAATCAAAGATTTGGTTAATCATATTTGCATATCAGAGAAAAGGCTATTCCCTGGATCATCATAACAGGAGTATTTGTCTTTGTCAGTTGCTTTTATTGATAATGATTTGTGTATGTTGCTTGTCGATCTTGTTTGATGGCGTGATTGGATTCATCTTTGTGCTTTCTAGAGGGGACCTCTGGTTGATTTCAAGCATCCTGTCAATCCATTGATGATGCAAATGAGAGTTATTGCCCGATCAAATGCGACCATTGAAACCTTTAATAATTACAACTTCGGAGGTGTGATTAGCGATTACGCACAGCGAAACTCCTTTTGTATTAATCATGTGTTATATTGATTTAGACCTTTTTTTTCTTCGATTCACTCGCCGGCTTTTCTGTTGCCCTCTTTGTGAAGAAAGTTATTGAAGCAAAAAGCTAAATGAGAGTAAAAGAGTTTAAGAGCTTGAGGCCGTGATTTGGATGTGGTAAGTTCTGGGCAGCTTTCATCCTCATCGAAGTGGTGCGATATCTAGGGCTTTTTTCCCCATTTTCCTATTCCGATTGCCGTCTCCTCTGCTGCTGCGATCGTCGAGCCCCTTCTCCCCCTCAGCTGCACAATGTAAGTATGGATTGATCATGCCTTTCGATTCTTAAATTCTCTCCACATCGTGGATTCTCATCTTGTTGTGAATTAGTTGTTGTGGTGAGACAAAATAATCGGCAGATTGTGAACTTTCTTACTGCTTTTATATCTGTTTACTTATCTTTTACTTTGACAGGCTGATGACCAATCCATATTTGTGTTTGTTGTATTTATGATAAAGTTGATGTGATATAAGGATTATAAGGATAATTACCTCTGGTAATATTTAATTAATTTGAGACAATTTTGTACAGATCAAGTATGTACGTTCCAGTAATTCCGTGACATGTTACTATAATGGGCCGAATATCGGAGTGAAAGCGGATGTCAAATATGAGGGGGCTTGAAAGCGTTATTGAGCCTTTGCAAGTACCGGTTGCATGCACTTTTCAAGAATTGATTGATATGATATACTTAAAGACAACCATTGACAAACGAAGGTTCAAATTAGTACTCATTTGTAAGTATCCCCTTAGGAGTGGTAAAAAGTTCCAACCTTATCGGTGCGGGATGGCGGTGGTGTGCGCACAATGTTGGATTTGGTTAGCACCAACCATTGAGAGTGAGCTGGCCATATTAGGATTGTTCAGTCGAGCCTGAGTGAACGATGCGTGGGTGGCCCGTGCGGATGTATATGTCGCGGCTTGATTCGATGTCGCCGCAGTTTGACTTCACGGTTGTGGGCTAGCGGTGGTCGATTACCCGGATCTTGGACGAATGGAGATGATGAAGATAATGCAGATGAAGAACGTAATGATGAATATGGTGAAGATGTTGATGATGAAAGCGATGGAGATGATGGGGGTGTTGAAGTTGATCGACAGGCATCATTCTTTCGAGCTTTTCGACGAGTTTGGAGAATGAACAAGGTATATCGTCTCTGCCTGACACCGTCTTGTGATGTATCAAATCACACAGATGGTGGCGAGACATTGGATGAAGCGATCCCTTGTTGCTATCACTGCACCACCGACTCCTCGTTTTGAACGTGTTGAAGAGCACGCATATCTTGTTGCAAGTGGTGGACTCCATGGGTGGAGCCTCCTGCAAGCTAGTCAGTGGAGAGTGCGTAGTGTAATTCGAGTTTTTAATTGAACAGATTTGCAAGAGGCTGCAATTTACTCCATTAAAGCACACGAAGTATGTCGTTGTTGCATCCTCAAAAAAAAAGTGCTCGTTTTTAAGATGCCAAGAAGTGAAAGAATGTCGAGTATCATGAAGCCGATGCGATGGTTATCAAAGATACTTCGTTATTTGTTATCAACAAAATGCGGGCGCATACATGTATCAATCCTTACTTGAGGCAGGACCATCATCAAAAGCTAGACTCTAAATTGGTTTCTACTCATATAAAGGCGTTAATTCGAGAACTGGTCTCATTGCATGCGGCTACTATTCGAGGGGCGAAAGTGTGATGGAAAAATGGGGATATCAAATATCATACAAAGGCCTTGGATAGGAAAACATAAAGCAATTAGACGGTTATATGACGACTTCTCGATGCGTATACGAGTTACTGCGTTTGTTCTTGGGCATAAACGACAAATCCTGGATGTGCTGTTGTTTGGAAAACTTGTGAAACTAATATGCCAAACAACGAGATATTCAGCGTGTGTTAAGGGTCATTCAAGCCATCCATTGAAGGGGTTCGACATTGTCGATCCGGGTTATGAGTATAGATGGTACACAATTTATATAAAAGTATAAAGCCCAGTTATTGATTGCTATGGGGTGTATGAATGTCCAGTTTGTTTCCATTGGCATTTGCTATTACAGAAGGCGAGAATACTGATAGTTGGGGATGGTTCTTGGCATGCATTAGAAATGAAGTTACTCAAAGGGCGGGAATTTGCGTTATATCAGACAGACATCCAGGAATCATGGCGTGATAATTCGATCCTCATCTTGGTTAGGCTACACCATTTGCATATCCGCAGGTTGCATGCGTCATTTATTGTAATTTTATGACGATTCAGATAAAATTTTGAAGAATTTGGTTTTCTTAGAAGGCGACTTTAAGCGATCTGAACGGAAATTCAAAAAGCATATGAATACAATCAGGAGGCCCGTCAAACGTCCACAATGGCTAGAGCGTCAGTTCAGTTATGGGCTCTTTCACACGACGGAGGTCGAAGATATGGTTTAATGACAACAAACATTTCAGAGGTATTTAATAGTGTCCTTAAAGGAGTTCGAAGCCTCCAGTAAAAGCTACGGTAAATGCAAGTTGACCTTTTTTAGTCTCAATAGTTACTTTGTTGCCACGAAGAGAAGTAGGTCTTTAATAGATTGGCATCCTCACGAGCAATTCACTGGATCGTTGATGCGCGGATCGAGCCGTGTTAAGAGTAGGATCGATGGAAGTATCCTTTACGATCCGCGTGAGCTGTTCCATGTGAAGTCAAAGAGTGGTCGAACTCATCGCGTCAACTTACATGAAAAAACTTGCACATGTGTAAAGACGTTGATATACGGCTTTCCATGTAGCCATATCATATCTGCATGCCAGCATCGCTGTGTGGATTTCCGTTTGTTTGTAGAAGACTACTATACTACCAAGTCGTACTATGATACATGGGCACCCCTTTTCCATCCAATATTCAATAAAGATGAGTGGCCTCTTTACGATGAAGTGCGTAGTTCACGCAGTTTCAATGCGTCGCTTTGGAAATTGGGCGTCGAAATCAACTAGGTTGCATAATGAAATGGATGTTAGGGAGGGGAAAACGCTGATCACATGCGGGGTGTGCAAACAATTGGGTCCTGTCCAGCGTTCTTGTAAGAATGTCATCCCGAGCTCGATGGCCAGATATGCGAAGATGAAGGAGGGAGTAATTTTTCCGTTGTCCTAATGTCACCTAGTTCCGGTATTTATCGGTATATTGTCACTTCTCTTCACTTTGCCGGATCTTGTAAGGTCATCCTCACTTGATTGAACATTGATCCACCTTAATGAGTTATATGGAATGCTTTTACTTACAATTAACATGCACTTTCATTATCCTCGTTATTGACATATCAATTTTTCCCCTTTCTCACTCTTTCCCTGTGTCTGTCTTCCCCTACTAAAATTGTGTCAGGAATTCATATTGATGAGTTCTCGATGAAGAAGTTCGACTTGGCTTGTCAGGAGCTTAGTCAGGAAAAGGAGCTGCCATACTCGTGCCTTTCTTAAATGCCTTCTACCTTGGTATTTTAGAGCCTATCAGGAATCAGGATTGAAGAGGCAGGACCGCCACCGAAGTTTTGAAAAGAATTCCATTTCTTTTAGTTTGATGTAGACTCTATTGTCATAATTTCTTTCAACATAAAATGTTTCGATCTTTAAAGTCTCTGACCACCATATGCTTTATTGCTGTCATTGCCTACTTTCCAGGATTCACGCTGGGGCAGAGCTCCCTGGGGTTGACTCCCAAAGTGAGTGATGCTGTCCTGAAGCTACTTTGGAACCATGCTGATGCAATCATGTGCTATATAAACAAATGTAATTAATTACTCACCCACTCTCTTCTGTTTGCTCTCCAAATATTTCCACACTTCCATCCTGGCTTGCAGCCAACATATGGCATTATTTCTTTTCCTTCACTTTCTAATCAAAACTGATATCATTGTACCCCCATACACAATTGCTTAGGCTTATACATACAGAAAACTCAGGGCAACCATTGCACATAACTACCTATATAAACCATAAGCCTGTCAGAAATGCACAAACGTCTGTGACATTGGGTTGGGATTTGAGGATTCGTATGGCTTTAGGTCTTAGCAGGGGCTTGGAGTATCTTCATGATGGGAGTAAACTTTCATCTAATATATGCTTTAGAACATGGACCTATGTGTGTTTTGTGTAAAAACATGCTTGTGGACTGTTGTAAATTTTATAACTTAATTTTAGGTGAATCCACTGGAAAATTTTATGAAATTATAGATTATAATTTGGCTTCCTTTTTCTAATAGGCATTGGCCATTTCAAATTTTTTTTACATTATACCTTCCTAATCTAGTGATAGTGACACTCTACATAGTTCTCATTTGTTTCCACAATTCATATTGGTAGTTAATCACAAGTCTGTTTTTATTTATTGTTATATTTATATATATTTTCATCTCTTAGGTGTACAGCCAGGCAGTGTTGCCTTTGTGGAAATATGGTCTGCCAGAAAGATTCCCAGACAGTGTGTTTGTGAATAAATTCTACATCATAAATTCTATATCATAAATTCTACATTATTTTAATAGAATAATAAATTGGATAATATAGTAATTAGAATATTTAAAACATGGACTTTTTGTAAATAAATTCCCTATATCCATCCATGCGGAGTGGGACTGTTACACTTAATCCTTTCTTGAACATCTCAGTATGTCCTTGTCATTTTACTTCTTAAGTTTTCGTATTAACTGCTAAATCTTTACAATCTCGTTGAATGTTTAAAACAGGTGGCTGATTTTCGGCTTTCAAGGGAAGAGATGGTTAGTAAATATGCATCTAATATACGAGGAACTTTTGGATATCCAGATCCTGAGTATATATCAACAAGGACCTTCACCAAGAAAAGTTATGTGTACAGTTTTGGAGTATTGGTTTTGAACTTATTGCTGTGGAGTCCTCAACAAGGCCTCATGGAATGTGCTTATGTAACTATAGGGGATCTTCTTTGGGGAGGCGATGGAGATGATGCTGAGACTGGACTAGAAGCAACCGCCTAGCCCTTGGGAATTGAAACTGGGACAATAAGTGAGCGGTTTTGGAAGACATTGTATTTGATTGTGCTGTTATGAGTTTGAGATTCTAACAACGAATATGAAATGTTTTTATATGAGTTAAAGGGAATGCAGTTTGTGGGAAGCCCTGAAAAACAAGCAGCTTGCAGAGAGGGAAATGTTTGAACCCATTAATTATGTGGAGTTTTGTCATTAACCAAAAATGAATAAATTTCTCTATTCATATTGTGACAAACAGTTGATAACGATTCCAAGTTTCAACACAAACAATCCCATCTTCATTTTCTGGCTAAATACACATAATGGTAGGTATGTACTACAGATTTTTTGTTTGTTCAAATTTGGTTCCTGATATTCTGCTATTTCTACGATACATCACCTATATTCCAATATATGATGTAATGTGTACAGATTTGGTCATACTAGCTCTTGTCATTGTGTACATTTTGCTTAAGTTTCTGAAATACCAACACATTTGGGATAGAAAAATGTGTGACGAGAATGGGGTGCTTAATATAGGTGTGGCAGACGAAGCAGATCCGTCGTCTGGAGCCTAGGATGATAGAAACATCCTGTAGCGTGATCGTCATCTCTCAAGCGGGACATGGTGTGTGGGTCTAGAGCCTCCATCTCGGCGAGACGGGTAATAAAGCGGCCAATCTATGCGTGTGGCACAATCGATATCCTCTTGGTAAAATCCTGCACGAGGATCACGTATGGACGAATCGAGTGGATCCATCCTCCAGAGGCTGGAAGATATATGGCAGCGAGGTCGGAGAACTTCTGTAACTATAATTAGCAGAAATAACCATGGCACATAATTCACTATATAAATATATATAAAGAGAGTAAAACTTGAATGTTAATTCATGACCCGATCAAATGCAAACTGCGATGGAGTCTCAACAAAAGTGGGACGTAATGCGTCTTGCAATAGCAAGACAGATGGATCCAGTGGATCAGCGTCATGTAGCCCTCTGGATGCCATATATATAGCCTGGATGTATGAAATACAGTATACATATTAGTAAAACACATTGTGGAAATAGTAGAGTAACTAAAAAATAGGGGCTCATAAGCGAACGGGTTCTGTGCCCAAACGAATAGACATTCTATAAATCATATTTTTATACATTGTGTTAAGGCAGGGTGTTGTAAGGTGTTCCTTTAATTCTTTTAAAAACGGCTTTTCAGCCCTAACGAGGCAAGGTTTAAAGGATGGAAGTGGTCTTTTGTGAATAAACATGTCTCTTTGGATGAATAAGCCCTAATAAGCTCTATCTGATGTCCCATCCATATTTTTATATTCTTAGGGAAAAAAACGAAAGAAAAATAACATTAAATATAAGGTTATCACAATCACAATGTGTAATGTAGAGTGTAGTAATAACCGGGTCGAGATGGTTTGAGATAAAATGTATAAAGCAGACATAGAATACGAAAAGAGATTGGAGGAGTGGGGAAATTTTGTAAGTACATGGTAATGCTTGGGCAATTATTAGCACATATAAGCAGTGTGTATATAACTTTTATATACCATGGCAGCATTGGTTGAGAAATTTGAGGTAGATGGATGCCCAGGCGTGTTTGGTTCATGTTTTTAAAATTGATATTGGCAGTGGTGAAACAATATTTTGGGAGCTGTTGTTTGCATTTTTAAAAACTATATTTTTTCTAAATAAAACAGGGAAAACATGAAAACACGTTTGGTTCCAAAATATCTATTCCTCCCCAAGGTATCTAGTGTTTTGTGGTTTCCAAGTGTGCTCTCGGAAGGTGGTGGGTGAAGGCGTTAGTGATATACGAGATCATTGTTGGGTGAAATGCATTCAGCTCAAATCATTAGGTGTTTGGATGTCCATCTAATATTCACTCTTACCATGGGTTTTTAGTATTGGTGTCGCCACATAGTGATGATTCTTGATTAAATTTCCTCATATGAATTTTTCAGATCCCATAAAACATCCTTTTTCCTGTATATCCAAGGTAGCTGTATGGAGCAGGTTATCGATGATAGAACTCGTCGTCTCACCTTGCTCCAGTTAATCCGTTTTTATTAAATAAATTTCAACATGCTTTATCCTCTATATATATTCTTCTAAGTAAATTGGCATTAAAGTTGTTGTTTTTCATTCTTGGTTTCTTTTCATTTTTATTTTTCGGGAAGCGATTGGAAAGGAATAAGCGATGGCAAAGACTACGAGACCCGAGGCTAGACATATACGCTAACTGGCTTATGCATACCGACGCAATTTTTCCAATCTGTTGAGGATGAGAGTTGGTTGAAGTTAAAGTGAAAGCATAAAAACACCAAAACATAAAAAATTTAACAAAATTTTGACTTAGAATCTTATTCATAAGAACCATCCTCATCTTGACGATCAATCCTGCTACTTGACATGCGATAAAGGATATGGCGTGGGAATCAATCCCAAATTTGAAATGTTCACATTTTTATCAATTAAACGTAGCAGCTGAAACACTACATGACAGATTTTGTTTACTCGATGGGACGGGAAGAAATGGGAATGCGATCATCAGGCATTCGACATCAATCTAATGGCCTTAGGTGGATAAGAAAAGATGCCACCTAAATATATTTAAATTCTACAAGGCAAGCTGCTTGCTTTTGTTTAATCACTTACTTCTTTATTTAACTTTGCATCCACTTTTTTTTTCTAGCAATTCATCGTCTACATGTGACCTGAATTAGAAAATGAGCCCACACCTAAATTGGAGCTCTTGCGCTCCCGATTATCGACAAATGAGAAGAAATCTTGCCAGCCACAGCAATTTCGCTCTGTTTCATTCCCTAAAATCCAGGCCCATTAAGAAATCTGAAAGGGGCATGAACTACTTCAGATCTAATGCAAATTTTCAAAGCTTTACCAAATATATTCATCAACACAGTGCTTTTATAACAAACTCCAATTGATGACTTTTCAATCTATCCTTTGAAGTCCATGTAATTATAGACGAGAAGAAGAAAATATAAAAAAGGGTAGCTAGCTTGTGAGCGAAAAATCACTTTCTTATTTTATCGGGTTGAAGAGTCCCTTACGAGACTTTTTTTTTAAATTTTCTCTGATACATGTTCTTGGGCTCCATTTGGAACTGGAGAAAGAAAAATGTTAAAGATAATTATTTTTCTCTATTTGGTTTCTAAATAAAGAGAACAGAAATAGTTTGTAGAAAATCATTTATAGTGTTCTACGTGTTTTCAAAAATTATTTTTAAAAAGCAGTTTTCAAATCGGGAACCAAACATTCAGTAATTTATTTAGTATAATGCGAGGAAAACACCTCCTGAGCCACTATATTTTTCGGTCAGAGCTTATTTAAATTTGTTTCTTCTTCATGAGAATAAGAATTTGACTAAGTTCACGAACTCGAAGGAAGATAATTAGAGCCCGACATATTGGGAATTTTGGGGAAGCGGAAACACTTCGAACCGATTGACAATCTATAATGTTAAAATGAATCCTTTAGAAGGAAATTTGTCGGCGGCAGTTAAGGGTTTCTGAAGCGAGAAGCAGGCGATCGACAATCTATAATGTTCAAAAGCATTCTTCAAAAGATGTCAGACAATTGATGGAAGCGTCGACCATTTTAATGGAAATATTCGTGATCATCATTTGGATTTGGTAGGCGACGAGACCTTATAAGTCAATATACTAAGTATAGTTATCAACAACTCTCATAGGAGAATCTCGGTTACCTTTGGAGGGATAAAGGAAACCATATTCCAAGATCAAGAAGGAGAAAAAGCCAAGTGAATGTATATCTAATCGTATACGGAAAATGACTCCAACTATTATAACTTGACCTCTAGGAATTCAATAACTTACTCCGATATAGGTTAATCGTCATCTCACCCACCCACCTAGATATGTACTTACGATAATCGTTCGCTAACATGTTTTAACTCAACTCACTTCGGAATTCCTACTAAAAAAAACCTCGCTGAACGGCCAAAATAAAAGCAAATATTCGATTATGTTATTTCATACGGAAGAAACAAAAAGGATGTCGAGGACCACTTTCGAAGCCGAGCAAGGATCTCACTTCCCTCGGGCTATAAATCTAGTTTGTCTCAATGAACCCGACATGTATAAGAGTCTTTCTTTGAAGATAAACTATTCAGGATTCTCGAGAAAGATTTAGCAACTATCATTGGGCAGGAAGAAAAATACTAACCAGTCTCTTGTAATTGATTCGGCACTGCCATAACTTCCCATAATATTTTGGAACAACATATTAATTTATAGCGCAAATTTTCCACGATACACGAGGTAGTAGATGATTGAATAGAATGCTTGACAAGTTCTAGTAAAATTTGAAACTAAGCAGATATTTTCACCAATACGAGATAAAAAATCAGTTAACGTATCCCACCATTCAGCGAATAGGCAATTGAATTGAATCGGTTTGCACCGAGCCCCACTTAACTCATGTTAACCTCTCTTGCAGAAACACAGGGAAATTATGAAGGAAAACTAACAACAAATCGAAAAAACAAAAAAGTCAATTCCATTGCATCAGCTGGAGTCTTTGATAAAATAAAGGTGGGCTTCGTTTGTACAAGATGAATTCCTTCTAGATCCTCGATACTGAATTACAACGAAATATAAAAGCATAGCAAATTCATGAATGCATACAAAGTTTATTTATAATTCACACTAAAATTGATGGAATAGATTAGAATCAATGACAAAGATACATTAACCCATTACTTCACGGGAATTATAAATCGTGTGAATTATAGTCGCATCTTTTCTACAAAAATCTTATCTGGCATCATGACATACGTTTATAGAAATACGAGCAAAGTAGGGAAGATCTTTACGAGTGGGGGACGGAGGAAGGCGACCCGCCGGGGAGGGACGAGCTCGGCGCGAGGTTCGAACAATCGTCTCGGATTGTGCAGCCGGAGGGCGTGGGGGGAGGGGAGAGAGAAGAAAGGAAGCGAAGGGGGAAATGGGGGAAAAAAAGCCATGATTTAAAGCCCAGATCAAATGCCGTTGGGAATCTTAGGCTTTTGAGCAGTGCCGTAGATTGAGAGCAATGGCGTTTGAATAAATTAGCGCCGTTGTGGGTGGCGTGATTAGTATCCAGCGTGGATTTAGGCGGCCAATTCATCAAATTCAAAAGCGCCAGTCATGGTTCTTAGGCATCTCGTGATTCAAAAGCCGGCGTTCGTGTTGCCGGCAATAAGGTGTATGTTTGGAATTATTTTCGAAGTAATATTAATTTTATTTATTTTTAAAAATACTGTATTTCCATTTTAAAACTCGGAACCCACATCTCTTTGCCCTAATGAATGGAAAACCAAAGAGTATATATATATATATATATATATATATATATATATATATATATATATATAGTGTCCTGTATTTTCGTTCGTTTGTGATTCCACTATTTATAGAACTATAGAAAACCATTCAAGACTGAGGAAAAAGCTGAAGCCGCCATTTTCACGTCAGCCCAAACCCTGATACCTAACAATGGCGAATCCCTCAAGCGACGGCGGACATGCTCGGACGGCGCCGGCGCCAAAACTTCCGATCCATGGGAAGCGCAACATCCTCATTACCAGCGCCTTGCCTTACGTCAACAACGTCCCTCATCTCGGCAACATCATCGGCTGTACTTTCCCTCTCTTTTACTGTTTCTATTTGTTCTTTTCTGTACATAGGCGCGACTGACGTCTGTTTGTTTGCTCAGAAAGGCTGGGAATTGAATTACAGCTATATATTTTGGAGGAGCTTGATTTTTGTTGTTCTTTGTTTTCTGAAATGGAAAATTCCTTCAGCTGAAACAATCGGTTGTGTTCAAGTGTTCATTACCCGTTGACCGGTTTAAAATACTAAAATTCACGGTTGAGTCTTTCTGTATTTGTTTTCCTATCTTTTTTTTGGTTATTGGATGGAGAAGAACGTGGTATTTTTTATTTATTTTTAATTTAAATTTATTTATTTTTAATATCTTAGAGGCATTCAATGCAAAATTCAGAATTGAATTATTTGGCTGAGGCTGGAAAGCATTGATTTCTATGAAAATTTGGGCAAGTTTTGATTCATTTGGATTGGGTTTTCTTTTTCTTCTTTTTCTATTTGCAAAAAATATTGCATTGGTAGCTTGTATTGTGTTTGAAATAATGATGTTAAGGTCTATGACTTTTATTTTTTATTTTCCTAACATTCTTAGCATCCAAATGAATAAAAGGAAAGATAGAGATTTTTTTTGAAGCTATTTAATGAAGTGTGCAGTACTAAATTATTTGATTGAAGCTGGAAATGATTTACATTCTCCACAATTTGAAACTTTATTTTTATATTTATTAATAGGTGAAGTTTGCCCCTCATTATGATTTGAACCTGGCTCCCATAAACTCTTCCCATCCCTTTACCAGTTGAGCCAGGCCTCAGTGGAACCTGAAGCTTGATGTTGAATTTAAAGATGCTTTGAAGATGATAATGGATAGATTGTAAACCTTATTCAATATCTTTGGGATGTGGTATAATGCAGATAATAAGGTAGTATGTTTTTACAGGAAAATTGTCAAGCAATGGACGAAACACATTGTGGTATCAATATATAAGAAAAATAGGAGGTGGTCAGTGCAAACTGCCTTGAAAGCATACGAATGAGTTGTACTATAAAACCATGGGAGATAGTAATTGAAATTGAGCTAAGAATGAATTTATGAGAAAAGAAAGGCTGCTAAACAAATATACTGATGTGACCAGATTTATGTATGAATTGGAATGATAACAAGTAGAGAACCATTAGCCAGTTTGAGACCAGGCTTAGATGGCATGGTTTGATTGGGATGGGAACTTTATAGGGTTGATTCCTAATTCCATCTATCCATCTATCATACCACTTTGTAATTTTTTTTTGATGGTAAAAAGCAATTTATAAAAAACCAAAGACCCAATGAAGGCCCACAAGTAAGGGACCTCAAAGAGAGACAAGGAGAACAAGCCCTGCCCTCTTTACCCAACCAAGTCAAAAAATCAATTATAGATCTAGACCTATTAGTCACGCACATATGTGCATGTGTGTGTGTGCATTCACACACAATATACTGATTACCTCCTGCATTGGGGTCTCCATCTCTTGTAGTTGGACTTCTACATGCAAGCAAAAGATTGGAAGGAAGATTTCATCTTTGACCAATAGTTCTTAAGGGTCAGTTCCTTCTCATAATGTTGATTCTTGGATAGCTGTTTTGGACTTCCCTATAGTTGTCTAAACATATAACGATCCTTGACTATCTGTACTGTTAATATTAAGCGGGTTAGTGTGCCTTTGAAATAGTATGAATGCATATGCGTGTATGTATTCGTGTTCATGTATACCTATAAGGAAATCTCTGAACATGATAGGTTTTTATCATAAGTTGGCATTCCTTATCCTTTTACACTTTTTTGTGGGGAAGCGGTCAGGTGTATCTGAGATTAGGTCCCTTGGGGTGGGTTGTTTGCTGATGCCAATGTTTTTAGGCAATTATATGGAAATGATGCACTTTAACTTGGAATTTTGGAGTCTTATGTTCTTAAAATTAGTAAGGCCATTTGAAATATTCGAATGTGGGTTTATTAAATTAGTTGATGTAAGAAATGAAGGGAATATCATTAAATGGTTAGTAGATGTTGAAGATATCTATTTAATCTTTCAATTATCACAAAATGGAAACTATAGAAAATAGCAAATTGATGAGTGCTTAGCCAAAATCTTAGCTAATAGGCTAAAAAAGATGATGGGAAAGGTGGTTTCTTGCTATCAAGATGCTTTTGTGCAAGGAAGATAGGTCTTAGATGACTCTTTGATCACAAATGAGGCCATTGATTCCCTGTTAAAGCGTAATGGTGGTGGGCTTTTATGTACTTGGACAGTGAGAAGGCATATGATTATGAATTGGAAACTTTTTCTTATTTCTTAAAAAAATGGTTTTGGTGAAATTGGTGGGTAGGACTAAATGGGTGTGCAAACAGCAGTTTCTTTGTTATTGTTAATGATTCTCCTTCCAGTTTTTTTATAGATCTAGAGGGCTGAGACAGGGGGATCCCCTTTCTCCCTATTTATTTGTTATGGTAATGGAAGCTCTCTCTATTTTAATAGATAAAGCCAAGATGGGGGGTTACTTGTTTGGATGGAAGGTGAGGGGCAGAGGAGGTGAAGGAGTAGAGGTTACTCACTTGCTTTTCACTGACGATACCTTAATTTTTTGTGAACCAAATGTAGATCAGTTGATGTACTTATGTTGGGTGCATATGTGGTTTGAAACTCTCTCGGGTTTGAAGATTAATTTGGAGAAAAGTGAAATTATCCTAGTGGACAATGTAGAGAATCTAAATGATCTAACTCAAGAATTTGGGTGTAGAATCAGTGTTCTTCCCTTTTCCTATTTGGGGGGATCTTATAAATGTGGTTTTGTATGGGACAAAGACGAGGAAAAATTACGGAGAAGATTAACTTTGTGGAAGAGGCAATACTTATCTAAAGGAGGGAGAGTAACTCTAATCAGAAGCACTTTGTCAAGTATGCCTACATATTTTATGTCTTTGTTTCGCATCCCTAGGACAATCATATTAAGATTGGAGAAAATCCAAAGGGACTTTTTGTGGGGTGGTGGAGCTTGATTCGACACCCTCATTCAGTTATATTACCAATGTATGCCTATTAAAAAAAAGTTTGATCAATATACGCCTTTGGTAAAAAAAGTATGTACTAGTCGATAAAGGGAGGGTTGGTGTATGGAATTTGGATATTCTTAGCTAAAGCTCTAATAATATGTAAATGGGGATGGCGTTTCATGAAGAAGTAACTCGATTGAAGCACTCTGTCAAGTATGCACCGCATATTTTATGTCTCTATATCGCATCCCTAGGACAATCATATTAAGATTGGAGAAAATCCAAAGGGACTTTTTGTGGGGTGGAAGAGCTTTGATTAAGCGCCCTCATTTGGTTAAATGGTCTATTGTATGTACTAGTCAAAAAAAGGGAGGATTGGGTATACGAAATTTGGATATTCTTAATAAAGCTCTAATATGTAAATGGGGATGACGTATCGCGAAAGAGAGAGGGACTCTATGGCATAGAGTGATTTGTGGAAAATACAAAGGAAGACGAAAGGGATGAGATGTTCTTGTGTGGTAAAGCACATACAAGTAGGGATGCTATTCGAATGGAATGGGATGTAGTGGGTAGTAAAGTGTTTATTGTAGGTAATGGGTGTTTCGTGTTTCTTTTGTTTTGGCACACCTTTTGTCGAGTCACATTATTACTCTAGGAAATTTCCCATATATAATACTTGCTTTTATTGATCAAAAAAAAAAAAAAATTGTGGGTAATGGGTGGTTTCTTGTTAATGGATTTTGTGGACGGTTAGGACCGGTTTAGCAGGTGGTTTTGAGGGCAATTGTTGTCTTTGCAAGACGTTTTTGGATTGCTTGTTTATAATCACAATATACTAGGGCATTGATTTTTGGTGCCTTTTCTTAATATATTTTATTTACTTATAAAAAAATAAAAATCTAGTAAGGCGAACTGATGATGTGTTTGGACAAGAGAGTGGAGATTTGGGGTGAAGGGATGCCTTGGGAAGCTTCTCTCTCCAAATGGAGTTGGTGCTTTGCGACGAGAAGGGTGTGCCATTGGTGTAATTAGAGGACTAGAAATAATATGGTGAGTAGGAGGGGATGGTGCTCTTGCAAAGTGAGAATGGGGTATGATGCAGGGGTTTGGTAGACAATTTGGAGATGGTGGCCTCTTGTTAATGCTAGATTATCCTATGTGGTAGGATATGAGCAGGGACTGAAGTTTTGAGGGAAAACATGGTGTGGGCAGGCACCTTTGAGTGTCTTTCCCGCTCTTTGTTTGTTATTTGGTGGTCGAAAGACACTTGGGTGAGAGAGAGTGTTAGTGCAGGCTTGGGGAAGGAAGGTTGGAATCCCTTTTACTAGATCTTTCAATGGGTGGGAAGTGGAGGAGGCTTCTATCTTAGATTGGTGAAAGCGTGGATGACAAGTTGAAGGGCCAGTGAGATGGAGCCCAGAGACCAAAAATGATGTCTTCGGTCAGAAGTCAATGTCGTCAGAGCTTTGACTGGAACCATTGAGTCTTTCCATTGGCTTTTGGTTTTGAAAGTCTTGTGTGCAATCAAAGAATTTTTTTTTAAATTTTTAAAATCGGGAAGTAATTTGGGGAACTGAAAGATCTTAACTATTGACTAGCTTCAAAAAAGGGGTTTTAGTCTTGCAAATAGGTTTTACCTTTGTCATGAAAGCGAGGATACTATGGAATACATTCTTCTATTGTGTACATATGAGGCTATTATGGGAGCTTCTCTTCTCTTTTGGTATCATGTGTGGTGAACATGTAAATTCGATTAGTAAGGACAGCATTAGGTTAAGGTTTTGCTAGGTAAGAAGTAGAAAAAGGTGTGACAAGCAGGTCCTTTATTCTTATTTTGGGCAGTGTGGAAGGTTAGGAATAAGGTTGCTTTTGAAGATGAGATTTTTCGATATAAATTGAAGACTTTTCTTTGGTCGTGACCAAATTGTCTATACCGGGCAGTCCTTCGACTATGGATGGGTTTATTGATTGGATGAGTTGTAAGTGAGTAGAGGCTGTTTTTTGTACATCCTAGCTGGGTCTTATGCAGTCTTGGGAGGCTGATTGCCCTCTCCTTGTAATTTCCAGCTCACTATGTTTAGCTCTTTTAAAATTTACTTTATTTTAAAAGAGCTAGGATGTACCAGGCAGTCCTTCGACTATGGATGGGTTTATTGATTGGATGAATTGTAAGTGAGTAGAGGCTGTTTTTTGTACATCCTAGCTGGGTCTTATGCAGTCTATACCAGGCAGTCCTTCGACTATGGATGGGTTTATTGATTGGATGAGTTGTAAGTGAGTAGAGGCTGTTTTTTGTACATCCTAGCTGGGTCTTATGCAGTCTTGGGAGGCTGGTGCCCTCCTTGTAATTTCCAGCTCACTATGTTTAGCTCTTTTAAAATTTACTTTATTTTAAAAGAGCTAGGATGTACCAGGCAGTCCTTCGACTATGGATGGGTTTATTGATTGGATGAGTTGTAAGTGAGTAGAGGCTGTTTTTTGTACATCCTAGCTGGGTCTTATGCAGTCGCCAGGGGCGTTGCCCTCTCCTTGTAATTTCCAGCTCACTATGTTTAGCTCTTTTAAAATTTACTTTATTTTACTTATCAAAAAAAAAAAAAGTGCAATGGAGACCAAGTGAATATACGAGCAAGGACCAATTTTATTAAAGATGAATGTGCATGAAGGATGAGGAAGACCAGAGAGCAGTTGGTTGAGGTGGTGATAATCTTTAAAACTGGAGTAAGCAATTAACACTAGAGAAAAGTGAAAGTAGATATGACAATCTTTAACACTAGAATAAGCAATTATTGATCAGAAACAGTGGTTGGTTAGGTCTTAATGTTGTTATTTTTTTTGATTGGCAAATAAGAACCATAGGTCTTATTGTTGTTATTGTTTATTAACTCTTCTAAAATTATGCAAAACTTTGGATTTTTACTGCTGGAATTGGATTGTTGCCTTTTGGTTTTGTGTTGTAGGTGTATTAAGTGCTGATGTCTTTGCTCGATATTGTCGTCTACGTGGTTATAATGCAATATACATGTGTGGGACTGATGAGTATGGGACAGCAACAGAGAACAAAGCCATGGAGGAGAAATGCTCCCCCCAGCAGATCTGTGACAAGTAATGTTTTTTATCAGAGTTTCTTAATATAAGTAATATATTAATTGACTTATGCTCTTAAACCATTAAGGCAATACTTTTCAAAGCCAAATATAGTCTTGATGGATTTTGGCCCAAATTAGAGCAAAGGTTGGCGAGGTGAGACAAAGAAAAGAATGAAATTATGAGAAAACCATCAATCATGTAATCAAATTAATAGTATATCTTTGTCAATAGTTTTTGATTTAGTTTCTATTTCTCTCTCCTAATTTCCAACTTGATTTGAATAATCTTCAACATTAACATCACCATTAGTTAAGGTCCTCCAATAAATATAATTATATTCAAATGCTCTATCATCCTCTCTATCAATGTTAATATCCACCCATTCTTCTTCTTGTTCATTAACTACAGTTATCTTTTTTTGCTTTATCTAATTTTTTTAATCTCTTCCTTATGTCTTTATCCATCAATAATAAGATAATGATAGTTTTTTGATCAGATGATAATAATGATTGTATATAATAGTTTCTTGATCAAATTATAAAATAGTGATTATATATTAGTTTAGTCGCTATAGTGGAAAATAATGCTTTTATTTCTTCTCCTTAATAATTTTTTTCACTTTGTCCTGTGAGGTTAATTGATAGCTGAATAAATTCATGGCTTTGAAATGGTTTAAACATTACATTGGATGCAAGAAAAAATTTGCAAATCCATACCAAAGCCTCTAGCACTTCTTCTCAAAACTATTGAAAATCAGGGCTTAAATCTCTTATAAAACAAATTTATACAAAAAAGGTTACCTGTGAAATTTCAGTAATTGTAGATTGTTTTAGGGAAGGCATAAAAGCCTTTCCCACTGTATATTGGTTGCTTATTTTTGAAGTGGGTTAGATTCTTCCTTTCTATGATGGAATCTATTGATGGAATGACCTCCATGGGATTTCTTTCTATTTTATTTCTCCATCCACTTTGTATGCCTTTTTTCTGTCTTTGTATACACCATGTATAATTTTTTTTAAGCAATATATTACCAAAAAAGGAAAAGCTTGGAAGACCCTAAGTATAAAGGGAGTATATGAGGGCACCAAACCTATACACCAAGAAAGAGCAAAAACAAAAACCTACCGCCCTCAAAAAACAGAGCCTAGGCCAAGAGATTACACAAAAAATCCTAACAAAAGAATACTCCGCATTAGCAATTAGTCCTGCCCAAGAGATTACAACACTAAGAAAGGATATTTCAGCCTGTTAGGAGAAAAAATCTCATCATGAAAGACCACTCTGTTTCTTTCCTTCCAAATAGCCCAAATTAGGTGTAGAGGTGCTGCTCTCCACACCTTTCTAGCTCTCTTCCTAATGGGAAACCTATTCCAAACTTGAAGTAGGTCCTTCACCGAGTAGGGGCAAGCCCACTGTAGACAAGGGATAGAAGTAAGGGCTACCATAGTCCCCTCACCGAAGGGCAGTGAAGCAGAAGGTGGTCTAGATCTTCTTCAGCATTACTGTACAAAGGGCACCTGCTAGCCAAAAGGAAGTCCCTCTTTTTAATTTGTTCCATAGAATTTTTCCCCATCAAACTTCCTAGGCAAAGAAGTGTTCTGCCATGTATACTTGGTATGCCCTTTGCAAGGCACTGTTAAAGTAATACATGTTTGCCTATAAAAGTAGAAATTTAGGTATTCCGGATAGTTTAACAATTTTCTTTTCAGTTTGCTTTTTAGCTCAATTTAAACCATATAACTTCTTGCAAAAAGAACAGCCTAGTTAAACAAATGTTTTGGCTTATTGATTTGCATCAATTGTAGTTGTTTTTTCCCTTAATCTTTTTTATAAGTAAAAGCAATTGTTATTTTTAGCTATAAATGTTTATTTTAACTGATTATTAGTTTATCATATGCAGAAGATGGAATATAATCTTGATGAGATAGGTATAATGTTGTAGAATATTCTACTCTGCTCTAGTGCTTCTCTTGACTAATATATTTGATAAGCAAATGTAATACTACTCCCCAATTCTATGTCCAACTCCATGGTTGGGCATCAATGATATGCTTTCATTTGTCTTGAATTTGTAGATATCATGCAATTCATAAGGAAGTTTATAAATGGTTCGACATAAGTTTTGATGAATTTGAAGTACGTCAAGCCCACAGCAGACTGAAGTTTGCCGGCAATTTCAAGAAATTGATGGAGAACAATTGGCTTTCTGAAAACGTTATGCAGCAGGTGTAGGGTTATCTCTTCCTGTGAAATTAGTATCTCCTTACTTAATATTTACTTATTTCTGTGCAAGATTTTACTTGGTGAGAGTTTGGTTAAGTTGAGCTGGGATGGTATTTTATCATATATACATATATATTGATTCTTTGTTAAACTGGGATTCTGGATATTATACAGCTTTACTGCGATACATGCCAAAAGTTCTTAGCTGATCGGCTTGTGGAGGGCGTTTGTCCTACTCAAGATTGTAATTATAATTCTGCACGAGGAGATCAGTGTGAAAAGTGTGGAAAGCTTTTGAATCCAACTGAACTAAAAGATCCTAGATGCAAGGTATACCATGTTTTCTAAATGGTTTATATCTCATTCTATTTCTGAGTTAAATAAGGCAGCATACAAAGTTTACTTTTCAGATGAAAAGAGTTCCTTGTTAGGACAGTTTATTGAATGGAAACTTGTTTTGTGATTCTCAACATCATTTTCATCCTCAATTCAATATTATATAAACTAAGTTGAACAAAGTGAATGCCAGACCTTTCTTACTTGCATAAGTGAAGGGGTTAGCAGTGAATGTGGTGAAAACATGCTTTTCAAACTTCTATTTAATTCCTGGTCGGTCTGATGTTTCAGTTCTGTCATTCTCCTCCTCGCATCCGTGATACAAACCACTTGTTTCTTGAGCTCCCTTTGCTGAAGGACAAACTGGAAGAATATATCAATGACATGTCTGTGGCTGGATCTTGGAGCCAGAATGCTATTCAAGCTACACATGCTTGGCTTAAAGAAGGGCTGAAACCAAGATGTATTACAAGAGATCTAAAATGGGGCGTTCCTGTTCCACATGAGAAATTCAAGGAAAAGGTTGTTTGGTGTTGATTGGATTTACAATATCTAACAGATTTTTCTTTGATTAACTTTTTTTAGCTTATTGGTTTGAGAAGGTACATGCTGGATCCATGTTACAGTTTTTATATTAAACATTTGATTGTTTTTGTTCCACTCATGTGATTGTAGGTTTTCTATGTCTGGTTTGATGCGCCAATTGGATATGTCTCAATTACTTCATGCTATACATCTGATTGGGAAAAGTGGTGGAAGAATCCTGAAAACGTTGAGCTGTATCAATTTATGGGCAAGGATAATGTGCCATTCCACACCGTGAGTTACCTACATGCTTTTTTTTTTGCTTTGTTAAAAAACTTATTATTGTTTATTCAAATTATCTAGGATCTTGTTGTATGTGCATGCGTCTTATGAGATTCTCATGGTATGATAGAATGATGAATCAAAATATATGGCTGTTGGACATATTATTTTTAGCAGCTGCACCCTGTCCTTACTAAGATCAGTCTCGGAACTATTCCTACCTCCTGGATTCTCTAGACCTTGAAATTAAACCCACCTCAGAAATAAAAGCCAACGTACACCATTCAAACTGCGTAAAGGTTATACAGTGGAGAAATTCAGTGTCAAACGAGTCTTCAATTCCAAACATTAATCCAGGTCTAGCATCGACAATCTAGAGTTCCCAAATTTCAAACAAAACCCTTGAAGCCCTAAAAATCTAAATTATATATATATATATATATATTATTAGAAAAGAAACATATTTTTTCATTCAGTAGTAAATTCAAAGGACAGAAAATGCTTCCAAGAAAAAATCTTCTTCTAACCCAATGTGGAACCCAAATTAATAAATTAAATTGCACTTCCAAGATTGTGTCCCGCCTAAGAATTCCCCTGATCAGAGGCATCCAAAAACCCACACCCTTAAGCCTCCATGCAACCAGATGAAAAGATGAAGACCGATAAATGGTGAAATATTCCTCTTCTCTGTAGAGGTGCCACTGGTCACAAGCATACAGGTGCTTCAGTGGTGGAGGCCCTGGACCATGGTAGAGGAGGCTGGCATGTGTGGCTACCCTACCTCTTCCCTTGTGCATTATCCCACATCTCTCTGTCTTTCTCTTGTGCTTTATCTATTTATCTATCTATCTGCTCCAAGATATACACTATCCCAACTATCTAGATTACAGGTTTGCTCCAAAATATGAACTATCCCAAATTCCTAAATCATTATCAAAAAATAATTTGTAATGGCAGGCATGGGGTACTACAGTGTACCTCAAAGGCAGTGTTCAAGTTGGTTTTGTTTGGTCCCTTTGATTGAGTTTCGATATTATTAGGTTTGCTCCAAAATATGAATTTTCTCAAACTCCCAGATAATTCCCCTTAAAATTAACAATATCCTTTTTTTCCTCGGCTGTGGTGAGGGGGTAGTCTATGGATTATTTGTGGATGACTTCTTGACATTCTTATCAAAGTTTGATTTTTGTGTAGAACTTTAAGTCAAGTTTTCCTTGTGGCATGTGTGTTGCTGGCAGAAGTGCTATATAATCTTTTCATATGCTAGGGACTAATTTGGTCCTTCTTACCTTCTGGTCCTGTAATCTGTGTGGTAGTTTGCTAATCTTTTAGGTTGTAGAAGGATGGAATTGACATCCTGTTGAAAGTTCTTCAATTGGTAGGTTATCCCTGTTCATCTAGAGTAAAGGGACCACGTACTGGTCATACACTCATGTTGTAGAAGGTATACTCTTAGATTGCTATTTTGTCTTTTTTGTGTATGGCTGCATCCAATGGTTCTGTTTTCAATATCTATATCTGATTAGACATTTTTCCATCATCTCTGAACTTCCTGAAACCTATGGGTTCTAGTACTTGGTTTTTGACACTTGCTTCATCAATGTTGATTTTAATTTTTAATTTTGTGGGGCTTGTGTTGATTGAATGTAAATGTTTTATTAGGTGATGTTTCCATCTACACTACTTGGAACTGGTGAAAAATGGACCATGATGAAGACTATCAGTGTTACTGAATACTTGAACTATGAAACAGGTTAGTTAGACTCTTTATACATGGTTTATCCGATAGGCAAAGTACGGATCTGGTGCCCATTGGTTAACAATCTATTCATTGTTTAGCTAATGTGTAATGGTTGGGAAAGTGTTTTCCTAACCTTTCTCTCTCATAGTTGGTTTTTCTTCTTCTGCTTTCTTTTGTTCTTGCTTTTTATTCTGAAGCTATTTGAACTTTATATTATATTTTTGCAGGGAAATTCTCAAAGAGTAAAGGAGTGGGTGTTTTTGGAAATGATGCAAAAGATACAAATATTCCTGTAGAAGTGTGGAGATATTACTTGCTAACTAATAGGCCAGAGGTAATTATTTCACTGAATCTGTTCTTTTTCGATACCTTGTCAGGATACGTGGTGGTTGCTATTACTTGTGTTCAGTTGCTAATTTTAATTTATTATTTAGGTATCTGACACGCTGTTTACATGGGTGGACTTGCAAGCAAAACTCAACAGCGAATTACTGAATAATTTGGGCAATTTTATAAACAGAGTCTTGAGCTTCATTGCTAAACCTGCAGGTCAGTCAGCTATTTTCTGGAATGGATCTTTCACCCTCTAAATTTAGAGTCTGTTCAGCAAGTTTTGAGTCTTATAGTATAGTATGCTTATCTGACTATATGTTGTAAATTGGTTTTCAAATGATTGTTTCAATGTGTATCTTAGTTTTGAAAGAATATAGGCATACTTACAAGTATAGTTGGGAAATGGGCCAGCCAATCCCATTTTGGTCTTGTTCATCGAGCCGCTGACCAATATGGATTGGGCCAATTTGGTCCATATCTATTCGAGCCTACTTTTAACTGACCCAACCCAACCTTATATAGGCCATATGTCAAAACTGGCTAGAACCTTAAAATTGCTAAAAAAGTAATTTCATAATTTTGTGAAATAAAATTTTGTTTAAAATAATTATAATTTGTTTTTATTTTTTTAAAAGGTTATATAATAATTATTTTAATTATTTTTTCATATTACTATTATTTTATTATATTAAAAAAACTATCTCCAGTTACTATGATAATTATTATTTTTTCTTTTCTTGTTAATATTTTTTTATGTTTTTCGATAATAAATTTTTCATAGCTAGAAAACCTTGCTAAAAATACTTAAAGAAAACATTTTGATTAAAGTAAACTACTAGATATAAAATTGTATTGCAAAACATTAGATAATAGTTTTCAAAAACTATTATTCAAAATTATTTTTTGTAATGATTTTCAAAAATAGTTATTAATTAGGTTTTTTTATATAAGAATATGTTCAGAAAGCATTTTTAAAAACAATATTAAAAAATAGTTTTAAAATATAAAAATTATGTGCAAACATGGTGTTTTTTTAAGAATTGAAAATAAGACTTTGTATAAAAAGTATTTTTCAAAATAATTTTTAAAAATATATATTGAAAATTATTATTTTGATTTTTATATAAAACAAAAATTTGTTTGAATTTTGACATATTTTTTATGTTTCTAAGTTATGCTTTAAGGTTGCCATTAATTTTAAAAATGAAAGCTAAAAATTCAAGCCCAACTTTGGCTCAAACCCAATAGGTATGGGCGAATTTGGGTTAGATAGACTCGCAGTTCTATTTAGGCTCTTGAGTTTTTGTAGTGATTAGAGTTGAGAACATGGACTGAGCTCGGATGGGTTAACCCACTTTGGCTTGATTTTTTGGAGACTAACTTAATCCATAATTTAAAAACATAAAAATATGTCAAAAATTCAAACAAAATTTTGTTTTTATAAAAAAACAAATAATAATTTTTAATACATACTCTTTTAGAACCATTTTGAAAAATACTTTTTGATAAAGTTTTTTTTTTCAATTCTTAAAACATCATGTTTGTAGGATATTTATATCTCAAAACTATTTTTTACTATTGTTTCTAAAATTTCTTTCCAAACATATTATTATAAAAACCTATTTTAATTACTATTCTTTTAAATGGTTATAATTTATTTTTTTAATAACAGCTTTTGAAAATTATTGTTTAATGTATTGCAATATAATTTTATATAAAGCATTTTACTTTTAATAATTGTACATCTTTTTGTTAGGATTTTTTAAAGTAGTTAGTTTTCTAGTTATGAAAAATATATATTTATTTTTTATTATTGAAAATATAAAAAATAGTGTATAGAAAAAAGAATAGTTATCATAGTGATTTCAATTGTTTTTAATAAAATAAAATACTAATATGAATAATTTAAATAATTAATTATATAATCCTTTTAAAAAATAAAAATAAATTATAAGTATTTTAAACAAAATTTATTTTACATAACACTAAAAATTTTGTGAAACTCCTTTTTTAAGCATTTTTGATATTTTGGCCTGCATAGCATTGGGCTGGGTTGGCTTGAATAGAAACAGGCCAAATTGGCCTAACCTGTATTGGCCTGCGGCCTGACCTATAATGGCCTGCTGCCAAAACGGGTCGTGCTATCATGTTTCCCAACTATAAACCTATCCCTCCAAATAATCGGGGTCAAAGTGGGCTCGTCCATCAGGCTCAACCAATATTCCCAACTACACTTACAAGTGCCTCTAGGAACCTAGAACATCATCCTTATTTGTGAAAACAAACTGCCACACAAATAAAAGAACCCTCACATAATAACATGAGCAAGGAGAAATCATTTGTGGATAATCAATTCCCATAAGTTTGCATTTATGCTTTTGCCGCTGTTAGAGTACACCTAATAACAATTGAGTACATGCTTTTCAAAGACAATGAAGTAAGCCCCCCTTGCCCTACAATGCAGTTTCTCTGTCCAAAGGATAAATATTCTTTTCAGTAACTTGTGGTATTGGTCTAGGGTGTTTGTAAATGTGGGCCCTAACTCTCTTGCTAGCTTTATAGCTTTATTTAGTAGATAGACTCTAAGTGAGGGCAGGTGATGCTTTTTGTTTCTCTTCCTCTTGAGTGAGTTTTTGGGCAGTCTATGTATACTTGTGTATTTTGGGGCGTCATTTGGTGCTTTTGGGTGGGAATTTGTTGAGCTTGGACTAAAAGAAAAACTAGTGAAAACTTCTTGATCACTAGCAGACCTATAATGCAGACTTGGGAGATGGGGCTGGTGGATTGGGAATAATTAGAAGATGAGTGCTTCCCCTTGTGATTTAGACATGAGATTTGTTGATTATTTTTAGCAGATGATGAAAACAATGGAATAATTGTGGAAAACTTCAACATCTGCTCTTGTGAAGTATCTTAAAGGTTCATGAAAATGCTTAGATAAAAACAACTGAAAGCATGAGGAGAGAGTTTATTTATGGCCCCAGTCATATTATGAACAGAAACACAATAAAAATGTTCAAAGTGGGTTGAAGAAGCGACACTTAGAATAAAGGAAACTCAGAGTTCAGATTTTTATGACAATGGATGACAAACATTTTAATGTGGTAGCATGCTGGACAAACAGCATTATCCCAAAATGATGGGGTATTGTATACCTTGAGTCACTATTTTGGCAGCTTTTTCATTCAGATTATTCTTATCTAACAAAATAAATAAGTAAATGATGGCTTGGCTTTCACTTAGAAATGCCAATTTATTGGGGTGAAGTGTTAACCCTTGATTGTATAAAGGAGAGCCAGCTCTAGCCAAAAGATGTTTTCTTTGTGGGGAGGAGGAGGAGATTGTTGACCATTTGTTAATCCATTGCACAAGGCTTGAATGTTGTGGGATCTCCTTTTAGCTATCTTTGGTGTTCCATGGGTGTTCCCTTTGTCAGTTAGTGAGACACTTTTTCTGGTCAATCTGGCGGGAAAGGAACTTGATCGCATTTGAAAATAAAGATCTTTCAGCTTAAAGGATGAAAGCCTCTTTTATTTGTAATATTTGGTCTTGGTCAAATGTGTACATGGTTACCTATCAAAAAATGTGTACATTGTTGAAAGGCCTGGATCCTTGGTTGATTTTTTGATGTGGTTGGGTTGTAGATGAGGGTGGTGGGTATAGTTTTGTGGGCTGGTGGGTTTTTTTGTCTTGCACTGTTATCCTTTTCTTTTGTCCTCTTGGTGGGATCCTCTTGTATACCTCCTGTATACCTTTGGGTCTCCCATGGGTGCTTCTTTTGATGAATATATTCTGCTTTTACTCATAAAAAAAAAAAGGAAATGCCAATTTACTGAGGTGTGGGGCCTGTGGGCACAACTGATGTAGTGAATTGGTACTAGATTAACCAAAATGACTTAGAGACTGATTGTATACTCTATTGCTTTATTTACTTACCTTTGACATCATTTGCCAAATTGAGGAAGAATTCATTGTAGAATTTAGAGATGACATGAGGTAAGATAGATCACTCAAAAAGACTTGTGATTGATCGTTTGTAACTTTGTATCTAATGCATTATCTGATCAAATACTTTGATGTCATTTACCAAACTGAGCAACTCCTTGAAGATCTCGTGATAACATGATGCAATGTAGATCACTTTTTCATTAAGAAGATCTTGTTCAGGAAATCATCGTGAGATATAAATAACAAATAAGGAAATTCATTCAAATTGGAGTTTGAGATGGATCCCAAATATGTATTTTGACCACATTAAAACATTTGGATCTAGGACTATGACTACTTCTTACGAAGGAATAAGGATGATGCTTCCCAAGCTTTGCATTCTAAGGAAGACTCATGACTTATCGTGACCACAGCTAAATGCAACTTTGATAAAGATGGATGGCTGAAATGAAAATGTCTTTAAAGAGCAGGGGATGGTAACACTTGATATGGATGAAAGAGATCATTAAATCTGGATGATATAATTTGTCTTGCTCATGCCATTAACCAATCATCCTCTTTTTCTGAGGTCCTGAAAAACACATGAATGGAGAGAAAAAGCTATGGAACAATCAAGGCTTTTGAGCATCAAATGTAAACAATAGAAGGATTTCATCTTGCAGAATAGAGTGGCTAAAGAATCTTGTGATGAAAGTTTTGTGACATTGAAGCTTCATGACAGAGAAGAGAACTTGGGATCTGGGAAGGTGTCTGCCTTAAATTTAGGGATGAAACAAAACTATCCATCTAGGGGTTTGGCAAGCCTTAGTTGCCCAAAGACAGGAAAATACCTTGGGTTTTTTGCAATCAGGGCGAGGGTCAAGGGAGATTGTGCAATACATAGAAATTGAGTAGGGATTGCATGATGGGGGAAAAGTATTCACGTCAAACTGTTAAGAAGCATGATATTTATTAAACTCAAATCCTACCAGCTTGAGAGAACATGAGAGTTGGTTGTTTTAACATGATATTAGAACTTGGTTTAGCGGGAGGTCACAGGTTTAGGCGCTACTCTTTTAATTTATTCTCCATTTGTTTTATTTGAGAAAGTTTATGATGGACTTTGTTTGGTTTGTTTTGACTCTCACGCGTGCGGGTATGGAGTTCACATGCACGTGAGGGAGGGG
This sequence comes from Tetrastigma voinierianum, assembly GCA_016808115.1. Lineage (NCBI taxonomy): Eukaryota > Viridiplantae > Streptophyta > Magnoliopsida > Vitales > Vitaceae > Tetrastigma > Tetrastigma voinierianum. Next base: position 82,566 of record JAEQBH010008069.1, read on the forward strand.
TGTTAAGAAGCATGATATTCATATCGAAGCCCAAATCCTACAGATTGAGAACTTTTGAGACCCAGTCGTTACGCCGGCAAAAGGAATCACTAGAGAAGCTAAAAGGAATTTGTCCTTTTTTGTTGTTAAAAATGTTATGACGTTTTGCTGAAAAACATGTAATGGTCCATCCAATGGTAAAAATTGCCGTCTTTGGGTAAGTCATTAAATATATATATATATATATAACTGAAGATGAGCCTCTGCAGCATGTTGGACCAGGTCCAATTTGTGCACTGCTGAAAAAGAGGCTTAGTTCCATTTGAACCAAAGTTAAGTGCCTCTCATGGGCCCTGCTTTGCCTTGCACCTGACATGAGTCCTGCTGTCCCTTGCCTGTGACACATACCTCGTTGTGGCTTGCCCCGGCATGAGCCTTGCTGCACCTTGCCCTTGATGTGTACTCTGTGTCTTGCCCTGATGTGTGCCTCACCGCACCTTGCCCCTGATGTGTGCCTTGCAGCACCTTGCCACTGGCATGTTCCTTGCTGAACCTTGCCCCTGACGTGTGCCTCATTGTGCTTTGCACCTCACCTGAATGTGCTTTGCTCCGCTCTCTATGCCTTGTAGCCTGGCAGCCTCAATGTTTCCTGTGATTTCTCCTTTCCTATCCCCATCCTTCCCACGTTGATGCTAAATAAAGGCACTGAAACCTTTAACTGGAACTGTTATTCACTTAGGGCCTCTTTTTCTTTTTTCATTTTTGTTTTTTTGATAGGTAATGATCCTTTGTCTTTTCCTTTTTGCTATCACATGAAATTGAACCTTGAACTACCCCCTCTCCCTACTCTTGCCACTAAAGCTAGGCCTTGAGGACCACTTAGTACATTCTTTTCTTTTGAACTGAAGAAAACATATTTTGTGGTTGTTTTAATAGTTGTGCCTTTTGCATGGTTTCTTTTCACGAGTTGTACATATTTGAGTTTCTTTTACCAATTATCCACCTTGATGGAGAGTTAAAGAAAAAGAATAATAATAATAATAATAATAATAATAATTATTATTATTATTATTATTATTATTAATTTTTCTATAGGTATATTTTTTCTTATTTTGTTTCCATTGAGATTTGAACCTATAACCTCCCATAAATCTCACCCCGAACCTTTACCAACTTAACAAGAAAATTATCCCCTTTGTGGAGTTAACCAGATGCCAAGTATTCTTCTAATGTTACTTTTTCATCCCCATAAACAAGATAAATGTTGATTGTGGATTTATTTCTGAATATCATGCTTGTATTCAAAGTCCATTCAATTTTTTTTTTTTTTTTAATGAAATTGTATCTCTCAATGGTTTTCCACTCATCCACAGGTATAGGATATGATTCTGTTATTCCTGATGCTCCGGGTGCTGAATTGCATCCATTGACTCAAACATTGGCTGGAAAAGTTGGTAGATTTGTGGAACAATATGTGGAAGCCATGGAAAAGGTGATTTATGCCATACTGACTAATATATTATTCTTATTGCAACTGGACAACATCCTTTTACGTTAGAATGACCTCCCTTTTTGAAATTTGGCATAGGTTAAACTAAAGCAAGGACTTAAAACTGCAATGAGCATTTCTAGCGAGGGCAATGCATATCTCCAAGTAAGCCTGCTGCATTTCTTTCAGCTCTCTAATCTGGATGCTTGCTCACTTATATGATATACAACACTTGCTGTATTTATTTTTAACACCACCCCACCCACCACCCACCCCCACCCCCTTTTTTTCTCTGTAGGAGAGTCAATTCTGGAAGCTTTACAAGGAAGATCAGCCTTCTTGTTCAATTGTTATGAGAACCTCAGTGGGGCTTGTGCATCTTCTTGCATGTCTGTTAGAACCTTTTATGCCTTCCTTCTCTCTTGAGGTAGATTGATTGAGTTATGTTCTATATGTTGCAATTTTAAGCATTGTCCGTTGTTTGAAAGTTACTTATTAGGCTTCCCAGTCTGAGACATTTTATGCTTTTGATGGACTGAAGGTACTCAAAGCAGCAATATGCCTTCTGAAGCAACATTCTCACTCTGTGATGAAAAAGGGGACATTGAAAGGGCAAAGAGACCTTGGGAGTTTGTACCTCCTGGTCACAGAATTGGGACACCGGAGCCATTGTTCAAGGAATTGGTATAGTTGTTTTGTTGTGATTTTTAAGCAATTTGCTATGAAAAAGGTCAATTGGTTATTTCTCACTCTTTTGAGGACACTTGTCTGATGTGCAGAAAGATGAAGATGTAGGTTTAGCTAAAGGAAGTTTTGCAGGAAGTCAGGCTGATAGGATTGTGAAGGCAAGGCTAAGCAAAAGAAAATTGCAGAGCAACTAGAAAAAAAACAAAAGTTTCCAGGTTATTTTATCTCTCTCTCTCTCTGTCCCTTCTCTCTATGTTTCAGTTATTAATTTTCTAATCTGACAGTGTCTGGTCGCGTAGTTTGCATATAGCCTATTATTTGCTACATGTTGGATGGTTTAACGATCTCAAATTAGTTTAGGAAATTTCCATTTGTTATTCTCCAGGGAAAATATTCTAATTTGATTCTTTTTCCTTCTCTTCTATTTTGAGAATATGCCCAATAGTTGATAGTCTTTCTCCACTTGTTTAATTTGATGGGTTCTCCTTAGATGTGCTCGATGAGTGACAATCTAAGTGTTCCTGAAATTGGCACTGCTTTGCATCAATGGATAGGTCAAGCAACTGAAACTAATGAGAAAAGGAACAAGAGATTCAAGCTTACATTGTTTTGGCAAACAAGTACTTTGCTCCTAATCTTTTGAGACTTAAGGATCATTAGTCTTGGCATAGAATTATTTCAATGGAGTGGATGATACTTTGATTCCTTGATAAAGATTTGCTTAAATGTAACTGTGAAATGCAACTACAGATTGATAGAATCCATAATTTGATTCTGATAGTGAGTGTGCATGCATGACCCTAGGTCAAGTTGGTTTTTGACTTATTGTATTCAGGCAGAATGTACAGAAAACAAGACAAAACAAATTAGATTAGAGTGTTGATCACACATTTGAACATAATATACACTAAGAAATACCAATTCCAGTGTCATCATTCGCATTGCCCTATCATTATCATCAGAGCAGACCCAGCTTTGGCTTGTCTGCATATTTTAAGCCTTTACATTTTATGAATCCATTGTAATTATTCTAACTTGAAACTTAATGACATTGCCTGCCCACAAATCATATTCAGTACTCCACTGTTGACCTTCCTTTTGGCTTTTTAGCCAGCTCTGCTCCCTTTGTTCTTGGCAATGTTGCATGGCGGGTGTGGTTGTTGAGTACATGCATGCTTCAATGTGTGATCATTCTGTCATTTTTATATTATATAAGCAACCAAAGATCATTATTATAGATATAGACCATTGGACAATAAGACAAAGGGAAAGAACAGGAAAGAAAAAAAATTCAGGGAAAGCTACTATCTTTGGAAAAAAGTCCTTTTGGGCTTGTTTGGTTACAGTTTTTTGTTTGAAAAACAAAAGAACAAGGAAAACACAAAGAACACGTTTGGTTATTTTTTTTTTGTTATAGAAAAACAAAGCATTAAATTAAGAGAACAAGACTAGTTTTGAGAGAACACACCATGGGTGTTCTTTGTGTTTTCAAAAATTGGAACCAAACAGACCCTTTGTTTCTCTTTTATCTCTATTCTTTTCCCCTTATCCCTAAATATTCTTATAAAAAGAAATCTCTTAACTCTTATTTTGAGGGGAGAGTGTGTGGGGTGTATATTTAGTGTATTGAAAAAACAAAGGAAAAAGATATATATATATATTGATCTTTTGGAATTGATTCCTAGGATTTAGAATTGCCTCAAATGGTTCATCCGCCATACATTATTATACCCTTTGAGCGAGTCAAAAAGATCTTTTGAAAATTTTAGCATTTTCTTGTAGAAGATGTAAAACAGTTATTGGGCATCTAAAGAAAGAAAAACATTTACAATTGATTACCCAAGAATGACAAATAGATTGAATTTTTTTCTGATAGAATTCAATCAAAATCAAGTAGACATATCAGGAGCATATTAGGAGTATTTGACTGTGATCATAACTCACATCCATGACTTGTGTTACAATGTCACACAGGTATGTTAATTAAAGTTGAAGAATTCTTGGAATCATATGTTTTTGCCATGCCTTTGTGTAAATGATTATTTCTGGTGCGCAGTATTTCATTGTTTTAGCAAGTAAAATGCTACGGCTGTTAATTGTAATGCTTCTTTTAGGAGTTGTTCATGATTAGCCTAGCCAGTGAAAGAGCTATGAAATAAACTGAGGGTGGCAAAATATGAGAATATATTTTAGAGGGGCACTGATGAATGAACTTATCATATGGTACAGTCGTAATAGATGGGGCTCTTCTCCCTTTTTCTTTGACAAGGGTTTCCAAATCTTCTTAGTATTTTTTTTTTCTTTCCAATTTTTTGGGGCACTCGCCCATTTCAGTTAGTTTCTCCTAGTGTACTATTAGTATGTGGATGCATGAGCTTTTTGTAACTGGTACTTGCATCAATAGCTTTTAAATTCATGCAATTTCAAGTTGTTTTAATATGTTGTATGTCGTTATTTGTAGCAGATGGGAATGGAAAGAAAAAGAGACCAACAAAATCTGCTGAAGCTAAACCTAAGGATGCAGCGGAGGCAGAAATTTCTATTAGCAGACTTGACATCCGCGTTGGTCTTATAACAAAAGCTCAGAAACATCCTGATGCCGATTCCCTATATGTTGAAGAGATTGATGTGGGTGAAGGGTCAACTAGAACTGTGGTCAGTGGCCTTGTCAAGTTTATACCACTTGAAGAGATGCAGGTATTCATTCCCTTGGTTGGTTGTTCATAACTTTCCATAATTTTGGAGTGCTCTCTTGATTTTAAATCACCATCTAATGTACCACTGCTTTCGTCACAATGATAATTTGTTTGGTAGAACCGCAAGGTATGTGTTCTTTGCAACCTGAAGCCGGCCACAATGCGGGGTATTAAATCTCAAGCTATGGTCAAGCTGCAGTGACCACTGAGTACAGCCGTATTGATGATCGTTTTAGTTGTCCGCTGCATGCATTTTTCTGCTGGTTCTTTTCTGTCATTTTCAAATCAATCCATCACTGAAATGAGGATGATCTGTCACTAAGGTGACGTTTGTTTTGGCTTTGCGTGACTAAAATTAGCTTTAGACGTCGTCTGTTGTTTTTAACTTTCATGACTTATTACTAAAATTTCTAAAAAAAAATTCTGAATAGAAAAAGTCATTTTCCAAAACAGGAAACACCATTCTTGTTCAACAAGGAGGAGGCTAAGCACTCACTACCAAATGTTAAAAACAAAACAACAATACTTAATACTATTAAGTATTTGCTTGATAAACTGAAAAAAGTTCTGTTAGCATCAAGTAAAAACAAGCCACTAAATATGAATCTTGGAAGCAAAGGGCATATGCTGGCCTAGTTGAGATATATTTTTCATAGATATAGATGGTTGACCTATACTTGCTAGTCTCTAGACAGGGAAGAGGGTATGGCTATAGGCGCTTGTTTGGATCATTAATACCTTTTACCCAGGAAGAAGATGCATTTTAGACCCACTTAACAGTATCCCTTTCCTAGGTCAGTTTTGGCGACTACAATACATTTATTTCTGTAAGAGATATAGAAATAAACCATTGAATTTGAATTTGATTAGTTGAAACAAATTTGAGGGTCAAAAGTGGATTAAGTCCAAAGCATGATAACCAAACATTGTTCATTATCATGGAATTTCAGGATTGAATTGGTTGAACCACCCCGGTCTGCTGTTATTGGAGGAAGCGAGTGACATTTCAGGGAGTTTGAGGTGAACCTGATGATGTTCAACCTAAGAAGAAGGTCTAGGAAACACTGCAAGTTGATCTTGGAACTGATTCAAGAACTGGTGGCTCTCTACAAAGATGTCCTTCACTACAACAGCTGGTATTTGCAAGGTTTCCTCCATTTCTGGTGGATCAATACAGTAGAGATAATAGATACACTTTTCCCTAATTCTGAACAGAGAAATCCAAGATTTTAATGCATTTTTTTCTTATTTTTGCTTCATGTGTCTTCTATTTAAAGTTAAAAAAAAGCAAACCTTTTTTCTCATATCAAAGGTGTAAAACGATTATTAAGTGCTGAATGTATTGGGTGATAGATGGAAAATTAAATTATTGCTGCTGCTTGTGCTTGTTGCTCAATTGAGCCTGAGTTTCCAGGACCTTTTGATTAGTCAGCAAGAAAGAGCTTGTATTAAGCGGCTTTTACATTCCTCCAAGGGGTGTTTGGTACATGGGAATGGAGAATGGGAATAAAAAATCTTTGTTCTTGTTTCTCATTGAATGAAATCCAATAATTTGATTTCATTCTTGATATTTGGATAGTTTAAGGTCTTACATGGGAATTATTGCGGTTTATTTTCATTCTATTGTAGTATTACTAGGATTTGGAGATGAAAAACAAATTGATAGTAATATACTATCACATGATTTCAAGTAAAATCTAGAAGAGTAAAATGATAAATTGAAGTTGTTTTACATTATCTATTTAGAGAGGAATCAAAAAATATACATAGATACTGATGGATAAAATCCTACTTAGAAGTAGGAGTTTGTTCAAGTCGAATCACTTTTGATTCCATTTATATTATTGTAAAATTTATCCAAACATAAGAATGAGGAGAAATGGAATGGATTCCATTTCCCTCTATTCCCTAATACCAAACACCCCTGAAGAGTATAGTATTTGAAGTATATCGCACAAAACATTCTTAGAAGAACTTCATTGGGTACTATATGGATACTAGTGCTACTACACTCACTAAGTTTAAATTTTATATATATATATATATATATATATATATATATATATATATAACATATATATATATATATATATATATATATATATATATATATATTAATCTTAAGTGTCAAGTGTAAATTAACTAATTTTATATTTCATTAAATTAATCATTTTTGTAATTCATGGAAGTATCAAGATTTGTAATTCAATGATTTTTAACTCAACTTGATCCAATCCCATTAATGTGATAACAAAAAATGGTCGAGTTTAACTTTCGAGTTTTCATAATTTCAGTTCGGGTTGGAAGTCGAATTGGGTTATATTCTGGTTCATATATTTCATGTTCGGGTTTGCTTTGTCTTGGCTTTCAACTTGACCCAATGCAGTAAATCTCTTACACCTCATCTCGTTTAGTTCAAATGGTTATCGAAAACATCGATCAGTTATTAATTTTTTTGACAGCAACCAATTATTAGTTTTATAATATGGGTTTTTGTATAGTCTTAAAAAATTATTTATAAAATTTTAAATTTTAGTTTCTTTTTAAGAAAATGTTTTGAAATACTAGAAAGCATTTCAAGCTCTCTAAAAAATAATTTATAAAAATGTTCTAATTCTTTGCACTTCTTTTGGGGTGTGTTTGGTACGAGGGAATAGAGAGTGGGAATGGAATCTCGTCTGTTTCCTCTATTCACTGTCATTTGGATAAGTTTACAAGAATATGAATGAAATCCAAAGTAATTTGGATGAAAACAAACTCCTACAAGTATGATTTTGATTCATTTTGTAAAATAACTTCAATTTACTATTTTTACTTCTCATATCTCATATTTCTAACTTTTACAAGTTTGATGTCTCAAAAATTTAATTATTTTCAATACACCCAAACAACAAAACAATTATAATTTTTCTTTTTTTTTTCCATATAAGTTTTCACTTATTTTTTTCCTTGAGATTCTATACAACCAAACATATGCCCTACAATTAATTATTTTATTGAATTTAGATATAATAAAAACAAAATTAATCATTTTAGAATTTTGGTTGATATATATGTTTTTTAATTTTTTTTATTTTGATGAAATAACCTTTTTTTCAAATATTTATTCGTGAATTATTATGCACGTTAAACTTGAGAAAATTTAGAAATGTGGGATATGAAAAGTGAAATCTAAAAATAAAATAATAAATTGAAGTTATTTACATTGCTCTCTCTTTAAGAAGGGAATTAAAATACCACCTAGATAGATGAATTAAAATCCCTGCCCAGAAGTAGGTTGTTTCCTTGAGTACATTTGATTTCATTCATATTAGCATAAAACTTATCAAACGTAGGAATGAGAATGGAGCGAGTTCATTTCCCTTTCCTCTATTCTCTCGAACCAAAAGCCCCCTAAAAGAACATGACTTAAAAGTGTTGGGGTGTGCAAGTGGAAAACTAGTATTGGCAGATAGGATGAGCGAAGGTAGTTGAAGGATATGGCGGAACTTGGAGCGACGAACTGCAGAGAAAAAACCCAAAGGAAACTAGTATAGCTGAGGCATGTTAAGAATACCGTCCTTAGGAATTTTATTTCTTAGGATTCAAGGCTTTTGAAGGCAGCTCTCTGGATCGGGGAACAACAGAGAAGTGTCTCTAGATCAAGAATAACGAGAGAGAGGAGGAGGGATGATGATTTTTTTCTCTCTTGTTTCCACAATCGATAGAGGAGTTGTATTTATAGGAAAAAAAATAAAAGGGTAATAGATGGAAATTTAAAAATATAGTTGTTGCAGTAATGGCCGAAGAAATTTGTGAAAATTTATGACCATGTGTTTGAGATTTTGAATGCAAAGTGAGGTTTTCAAATATACCCATTTTTGTATGCATGAGGTCTCTACATCTTTTCTCAAGTCTTATACAAACCCTTAGAAAGTCATTTTTTTAGTATATAAACTCCAAAAAGCTTTTATGCTTTTCCTATATGAGACAAAGTTTTTTTTGAAAAACCATCCAACACTAACAAAAAGTTCGGCATAAGGTGGATTAATATACTCCTACAAGAATTCAACCTTTGAGATAAAAGACAAAAAAGGGATAGAAAATGTAGTTGTTAATCACTAGTAAAGTTCATTCTTGAAAGTATATATGCCCATATAGTTACAGCTAGGGGAGGTACAAATTTAAAAGGAGTGGACAATTCAAGAAAAAAATAGTAACTCCTTGTAGGGCATGATATCATTTCACACTTAAGCACGAAGGATCGAAATCTGAAACAATACAAACTTTCGACTTTATAACTAAATTAATTCCAATTAACAAATACTGTTCAAAGTTCCAAGCACAGTATTCCATATCACAATTCAAAATTCCATACTAACCAAAATTTTTTTAAATTTCAATCTTCAAGTATGAACTAACATAAAAGTCCAAAAATAATTTCCATACACTTTTACAAACCCTGAAAACTAATAATCCAAATGAACAAAACTCATCAATTAAATAAGGTCCATAATGAATTTCAAAATCAGAATCCTAATAATGACAAATCCATAAACCTAGCCATCACTCATCGATAGAACTAGGAATGCCTCAAAAATAGTCAACAAATGGGAATGAGCTTGAAGTCCAATAAGGTAGATTAATGCTGTAACGCCCCTTCCCCAGTTGTGGCCAAGTGAGGGCGTCATCGAGCCGAAGGCGCAACTGACATTAGTGGGCCCATTTCAAGTATGTATTCATGAAAACATAAACTTGTAAAACTACCACCATAGTGGTGTTTAAATTGTTCTGTACATATATGCCTGAGTTCAACTACTTGTATTTACACAAGTTCCACTATATCAAAATATTAGTTCATTTTCATTCTAATGCTTAATTGAGGGACTACATCGAAGAGCTCCTCTTGATGTGTTGTACAGCCGAATCTGAGGATGTCTCCTAATGGCCTCTTTAATACCTACATGGATAAAACACTCATGCTAAGCTTCAAGCTTAGTGGGAAAACAGATAACAGATACGACCATTTCTAATGGTCCTCAATTAAAATATACATTTAAAATAATTCACATATCAGAGTATTCATATCTCCCATAGGAGTACATAACATAAATCTCTTAACACAAGGTACGTAGATACCTGTCTGAGTGAGATATGCCTTAGCATCAAAGTTGATTACTTTGTTTTCATATATTTCATTGTTTAGATACTTATCATATAAATGTTTGGCTGCATAGACCGGTAGCAGTAGATAGGAGGCAGCGACACGATAGGTGCTGAGTGATGACAATAAGCGAGTGTCGACACTAAACAAACATGCTGCAACACGAATCAGGAGTGTCGTAGCACTAATCAGACATGTATGTCATATGAAACAGAAGTGTCGTCACACTAGACAAGAGTGTCGAAGCACTAAACAGACGTGCCTATAATTATATGCGTTTCATAGCTTTTTATACTAGTATTTACAACATTCGTTGAGGCTTTATAAAAATAGAAAGCAAAATAAGCAGAGAAAAGGCAAGAGCAAAGCTTGCCAAGAAGATGGGTTCGTCGAGGCGAAGCATCCCTTCGCCTAGGTGGAGTAGACAGGGGTTAGAAGATGGTCTTGGGTTCGCCTAGGTGGAGGGGCTGATGAGCTAGGCGAATGAGGCATTTTGCCCTTTTCAGAAAATTCAACCCAAAACATAACAAATTCAAAACAAGCCCACAGAAAGCCAATTCAAACCAACCCAACACATTTTATGGAAGAGTAAGAGGTTTTCCTAACTTTGTAACATAAGAAGGAGGATGTTAAGATAGTTTCCTAACCTTATTTTCATTGAAGACTTAAGCTGAAGCTTACTTTTCTTACCTTTCTTCTTCCTTCTCTTACATGAATTAGTGAGGCCCTATCCAAATAGAGAGAAAGAGCAAACCAAAATGGATTTTTCTCGCTCAAAGCCAACAAATGGGGAATTTTCCACTTTCTAGAAGACAACTTATGTCTTAAGAGGGTTTGGTTCAATATTCCCTTTTTGCTTTTTAGTCCTTCTTCTTCATTCAATTTGCAAATCAACTTAATAATATTCTACTTTAACATATAACCTTTTTATCTTATGTCCTTTGGGTCCTTAATTGGAAATTTACCATTATCCTTTTAACTTCTTTAATAATCTCGGTTATATCATTTTTCACACTTAGCCCTTAAATTTTTGAAAAATACTGATTTGACTTCTATTATACCCTAAACATGCCATAAAAATACTATGGTATAATTTGGGGTGTAACAATCCCCTCTCTTAAAATGTTTCGTCTTGAAATTAATACTGGCGAAGAGTTGTGGATACTACCCTCATTGTTGATTCGAATCAGTTGCTTCCTTTATCTTAGTGATGTTGCCCAAGCACCTTTACGGAAAATTTGTTTGTTCCTCAGTTGTTTTGCTTCCACAGGCTAGAATGACCTTTGGTTTCATCATAAGTGAAGTCGGTGCACTGTACATCTTGTATTGGCAGCATGTGCAATTCATTAGAGCCATTATTTTCAAGCATTGACACATAGAATACATTATGTAATTTGGCGACTACGGAGGGAGTGCCAAACGATAAGCGACTGGTCCAATTCTTTATAAGATTTCATAAGGTTCGATAAATCTTGGACTCAGTTTTCCTTTCTTTCCAAACCAGAGTATCTTCATCCATAGTGATACTTTCTAGAAAACTTTATCTCTGACTTTGTACTCTATGTCTTTTCTTTTCAGATCTGCATACGACTTTTGTCTATCACTAGCAGCTTTTAACCTTTGCTAAATGGTCCGAACTTTTTCTTCTGTCTTGTTTACTATGTCAGGCCAATTGCTTTATGCTCATTTAGGTCGGTCCACGATCGAAGTTCTACGTTCTGTCTGGGGGCTTCATAGAGTGGTGCCATACCAATGCCTTCTGATAACTTTGTTGTTATAGATAAGATTATGAGGAATATACCTATCCCAACTTCTAGGAAAATCTAGCACACAACCTCGGACCATGTCCTCTAACAATTGAATCACTATTTCAGATTGTCTATCTGTTTGTGGATGGAAGGCAGTACTAAATTTCAATCAAGTACCTAAGGTTGACTATAAACCTTAATGTAAACCGTAGATCACGATCAGACACTATTGACAGTGGAATGCCATGCGGATGGGAAGGGGGAATCAGGAGCTCGGGCGGTGAAGGCCTAGATGATAGTTGAAGGCCAAGCGCCGACACATAAAGCGAGACTTTTGTTCGGTTCCACAGGACAGCTATTGTAGGACCCAGTCTTCGGAACCTGCAGGCTTGACAACGCAATGTGAACCTACAAAAGGTGATCAGATGACGATGTCTGGAGCCACGCTCTCAGATGATCAATTCAATGTAAGGACCTTGATGTGGAACCTTTAGGCATTAGCAAGCGCCAGCGTGTTCTAAAGGTGATCCGTGGCGATGTGCCGACCACTCTCTCCGTGATCAAGTCAACCTGAGAATGAGAAGAAGAAGCTGACTATTCACACAGTTGGAATTGCCTTACCTTCACCTCATTATTAGGATCTTCGATTATAGGGTGTGGTTCCTGATCTTCCCTTAATTTTAGAAATAAAATCTCTTTTTCCCTATCAAGGTTAATTTTTTGAGAAATTAAGGATTTGGAAACTAGGAAATCCAATGATAAATATCTCTTTTCCTTATTTTCCGCCTTCATATGCTTATCCATAACGAACTTCTCATATGCGGTAAGATGGCTGGCTAGGGACTTGAAATCCTAGACTGACCGCCCTAAAGCAAGTCAAGCAAGTCTTTGAGAAGACACCCTGGCTTTCTCAGATGGGCTTTAAGACTCTTCCCTTCTAGATAATGCCCACTTGGTTTTAAGGCAATAAGAGGGCTTAGATCGTTTTACAATGCGGAATGACGGGCGCAGAGCCCATTGAGTAATGGGTGCAAGATCATGAATGCCCACAATACCCCCCTGCTTTTGAGCAACACTATTGTTTATCATAATCAAAACAAGGTTGAAGACATACAAAACTTGAAAACTAAAAAAGGAGATCACAGTTGAAACTTAAAATCATTCCATAATGGCTCAGCTTCCTCATTCCCTAAATTGATGGGAATGAGATAAAGATAAGATTGATATCTCTGACCAAAATAAACTTGGAGGTTGATGAAATTACAACTACCAGTTACATCCTGAATTTCTATTTACCTCCTTAAGTAACATAATAAACCTCTTTGAAGATATGGATGAATACTTGTTTGTGCTCCTTCAATTGTGAAAATCTGGATGTCTTCTCAATTCCCAATATAAAAACTGTAATAACAAATTACTTCAAAATAAGGATGATTGCCCTGTTTTTCTACACAAATAAAGAAATCCATGTAGTAGGGAATAATAGAGATGTTACTTGGTTTTTGAGAATGAAGAATGACCTGAATTCTAAGAATCAGTCATAAGATATGTCCTTGTATTATCAAAGAACAAACTTCCAGTTGATAATAAATTCTTTATTTCTATTTCACCAAAAATAGAATACTAGGTGAAAGTTATATTTTAAATTTCTTTTCACTACAAAATTTTCTTAGCAACCAAACAGTTATAATGGTGCGCTATTATTATTAGGAAATGATTGATAACTATTAATCAGACTTCTGTACTACAGTGGCTTCTCTCAATGAGCAAATGATGTCCATATATTTTATTAATTTCTGTAGTTATGTTCATTATATCTCACCTTGACGGCCAATTTGTTAGAAGGTGGAGCAGATTCAGACATGAAATTATTAGCTAAGTCTGTTAGTCCTTGTCTTATAGTTGTTAGAAGGTGCTTCTAGCCCATAGCACCTAGCCAATTGTTCTTATCCCATACAACTTACCGCCTTGGATGTGTATGAAACAACAAATTTTCATGTTATCATTGCTTATTCCTGGCTCGACTGCTCCTGGAAATGATATTGATGTGTACTTACAACCCTTAATAGATGAGTTACAAGAACTATGGGAGCCTGGGTTACTATGGTGATATTGTGGACAGTGTGGCTTTCATGCATATACGAATCTTCCAGGTTGGAGTACTAAGGGACGATTTGCTTGTCCTTGTTGTAATAAAGAAACTTGCTCTCATCAATTACAACATGGTAAAAAGTTCTCTTACATGGGTCATCATCGATTTCTTCCAACGGATCATAGATTTAGAAATGATAAGAGGTCCTTTAATGGAAAAGCAGAACTTAGACTAGTGCCAACACAATTATCCGGGGTTGATGTGTTACAATAATTAGAACAACTTAAACCAATTATTTTGGGAAGGTCACTAAAAAGAAAACGGGAAAATGTTACACATTTTACACAATTGGAAGAAAAAAAGCATCTTCTTTCAATTACCATATTGGAAAACGCTCTTTTTACGTCGTAATTTAGACGTAATACATATCGAGAAGAATGTGTGATAGTATAATTTAGGTTGTTGTTGAACATTGGAGGGAAAACGAAGAATAACCTAAATATTCATCTAGATTTACAAGCTATGGGCATTAGAAAACAGCTTCACCCAATAGAAAGGGGGAACAAGTTTATTTTACCCACTATATGCTACTTGCTAATTGTGGATGAGAAAAATGAATTTTGCAAGATTTTAAAATCGATAAAAGTTTATGATGGTTATTCTTCAACTATATCTCGATGTGTACAACTCAATGAAAGGAAGATATATGGGCTAAAGTCTTATGATTCTCATGTTAAATTAACATCTCCCACTTACACAATTCATGGAGTCTTGTAAGAATGTATGTATGAAGAAGCTATCATTAGGCTATGGAATTTTTCAAACAGTTGTGCTCAAAGGTATTGACGACATATCAATTAGAAAGGCTTGAGAGATGATATTTGTTGTCATTCTACGCAAACTAGAGCCAATATTTCCTTAATCATTCTTTGACATTATGGCGCATTTACTGTGCATCTAGCAAGTGAGAAAAGTTGTTGGACTTATACGTATTGTTGTTGGATGTACCCAATTAAAGCGGTATTATTATGATTCTATTTTTTAAAGGTAATATTGGTTTGTATTATGTTCAATCCATTAACATGTGTATTGGTCTACACATGATTGATAATAGGTACCTACGCACTTTAAATTCATGTGCGGAACAAGGCATATCCAAAAGGTTGTATTGCAGAAGGGTATCTAGCGGAGGAATGTGCAACATTTTATTCTAGATACTTGAATGATGTGGAAATAAAGTACAATCGTTGTGATAGAAACTATGTTGATTTAAAAAACGTAAGAGATTTTACTAGAACAAAGAACTGGTCTTTATGTACACCCCACATGTATATTTGATTGGATTTTCCTCTTGGCTTTTGATTTTGGCAACTTCAGGGATGAGCACAAAATGGATTCTTGATCATTAGCTGGAGTTTTAGCCTGTTGGATTTTTTCTGTTTGTGATGTTCCTTCCTCCTCCGAATATGGCTTAGTAGCATCTTTTCCAGTTTGATCTTGCAGTGAATTTACAACAGAGTGCTCATCATCACAAAAAACTGCTTCTTGGACTGTCTGGCACGGGAGAAGGTTTTGCAGAATTGCTCTTATTGGATGCAGCAACCTTTGATCCTTTGTAATTTTCCGTGAGTTCAGAGGTTAATCGCTAATTTTCAGCTTTGCATCAGCACCCCCACTACTTGTTTATACCAAAACATTTGATCTTGAAATAGAGATGTACTACCATTCTCATCTCTATACTTTTTATTTTGGATGCATCATGACTCAAACTGGAGGCTGAAGCATTGATGAACCTGAACTTGGGAAGCTATGTGGGGCTTGCAAAATATTGCAAGAAGCCTTGTTGAAAGATAATCTGAGAAGAATTCATTTTGTAATGACTACCAACTGCACTGAGTAGAGAGGGTAGTCTCCTTTTTTAGCTATATCAGTACAGAACAATGGTGCGCCTCGATGAAGAGACTAGGAGTTTGATATTCTCTTCATTTCTTTGGGAGTCTTCTTACCCTTGTGCTCCATCTTGTTTGGGATTGATATTGATTGTAGCAAGAGGATGAAGAGTCGTTGTTGCTGCAGCTTCACCATGTTGTTGGAATATTATGGTAATGTTTATTGGAATCACTGACATTTGTCGATGACTGGTAATGATTTCTATCAATGATGTCTTCTCATATAAATATTCATGCCACCACACTTCTGACTTGAAAGCAGGCATGCAAATACTTGTAATTTTTTATTTATTTAATTCTTGATAGTAATAGATTCATGAATGACAAAAGAGTAAAGTCAAGAGTAAGAGATTATTGGTGTTGTTGTCCAAATCCAACCTAACAATGGAATGGATGCCAAAAATAAGGTGCATGCAACTCATATTACATAAAATATTAGTAATTTGTCTCTTTGATTTATTACTGTAAGCTACCATGCCAACAATAAAATATATAATATTACTCTTTGATTTAAATATTCGTTCAACAAAGTATGATTTTAATAACAAATAAACAATGCAATAACAAATGACACATTATGAGTGAAGGAAAAGAGCAATAAATAATGCATCTTATAGTAGCGACCAATAAAAACCCCATCTATACTTACCCTTATAGTAGAGGCCAACAGATGACCCCATCTATATATCACCTTATAATTGCGGCCACTCCCATGCCCCATGTATATCTCCCCTTATGGTAAAAAATTATCACTCATAGTCACCCTTATAGTTGCGGTAGGGAAGTAGCTGCATCCATAGGCACCCTTATAGTTGCGGGCAAAAAATAGCCCCAACCATAATCCTCTCCTTTAGTTGTGGCCAAGAATGACCCCATCCATAGACCCTCATTTAGTTTGCACCTCCTTTAGTTGCAGCCTAAACTAAAATTGCAACTATAATCTTTTAGTCATGTCCCCTATGGTTACACCTTGTTGCGACCCATTTTATTTGCAACCATATCAAATAGTTGCACATAACCTTCCTTTTAGTTGGGATCAATGGCCCCAACTAAAAGCTCACTCTTGTAGTGATTCATGTATATGTGGTAATTATGAAGAAAATAAATAATAGAAAAAAAGATACTAAGAAAATAAATATGAAAAAAAGAAAAAAAAATAAGAATACATGGATCCCAAAACTCAAAGGAGCAGAGTCATAGCAATAATGGATAATAAACATGCAGCAGCAAACCCATAAAGCAATAGACCATCCATGCGTCTTCATGTAAACACATCCACTGGAAACGAAAGCAGATACTTACTTGCTAAAGCCCAAATTAGATGTTTTCAATGCTTCAAGTAAACAGTTAACCCCAGAATCTATATCGAGAATTCCCACGATCTGAACCTTTTAGACATTTAGGATGAATCACAAACTTGTCTCAATAGGATCATCTTTCTTACACAAAGTAATGTCTACATTTCTCGAAGAATTAACAAGAAACATGTATCGGAATCCTATTTTTTATAGGCTTTGATTGGCGTCTTTTGGAAGAGACAAACGACAGAACCCATCGATGGGTTGAGGTAGAAATCAAGCGGATTGGTGATCCATGCCCATATACCTTATTATCTCTCATTTCACTTTTATGATGGGAACTGCGCTATTTCAAAACGTCGTCAAACAACTCAAATAAGAGTATAATTCATGCGAATTGAGCGGTCATGCGACCTGAAGCAAATTGATGGTAAGAGCTCCAATACAAACCTAACCATAGGCCATATAGGAGACATCAACCTCGCAAAGGTAAAGAAGTGCTTATTTATCCCAAGTATCTTTCTTAATACACATGATCAAGTATTATTCAATTGCTCAAGAATCTATACTCATATATCTCTTACAATTACTCAGTATTCTAAGTTATTTCAAGCTCTATCAAGCGAAATAACTGTGGTAGGTGAATACAAATAATGAGTGTATAAGCAAATAATACTCTTTCTTTCGTCTTCATACCAATTAGATTTGAGTTAACTCGCTTTTCTAGGAATGCTCTATTAACCTAAATCAACTCATGACTATAGGATACATTCAATAATGAAAATATCGTTTTTGATGGATATATCAGTACTTGGATTTTACGAATATATTGGATATATCAGTATTTATAAATTATTCAAAATTTAAAGATATATTTAATTTATATATCAAAATTATTTTGAAAATATAGGAAATGATAATATCAATTAGATTAGAAAAAAAAACATTAAAATTCATTTTCTATGATTTATACAAAATAATTGGTTAAACGTTAATATATTAAGACTATTTTTTATATTTTTTTATATTTTAGAATATTCTAAAAATTTAAATAAATAATTTAAAAATATTTCATTTAATAATTTATTTTAAATTGTTTGTTATTAAATATTTGCACGATCATTTTTTAATTTAATTTTTAATCTAAACTTTAATATTAATTATTAAAAATTAATAATATTAATTAATAAAGAAGACCCTTCATTTCTCTCTTCCAGTAGATGTCTTCTCCTATTTTACGTAATACTTAATGATAGTAATTATTAAAGAAAACTATACAATTAATGATATTAAGTACTAAGGAAGGCATAGTAATCCATTCTCTTCCAACCTTCTATTGGACTTCTCGATTACGTATTTTGCAATTAATGATAGTAATTATTAAGGAAAGGGCATACAGTGTGATATTAATTATTAGGAATATTTTCATTTTCTTCTACTAGATCTCTTCATCTTCTCCCATTTCTTTGCTCCATTAAGAGACAACCATGTTGTTTTTAATTTTCAATAAAATGGCAAAATTTTGGAAATTGTCAACAATATATCGCCCCAAACCAATATATCGCCAATATTTAGGTTTTTGTAGATTTTCTATCAATGATTATCGATGTTGTTTGTGTAGATACACGATATATCGTCGATAGATCGCGATATTTTAAACCATAGATACATCCTAAGATGGTCAACATTAACTCATCACATCAAGATATAATCAAAAATCACAAAGGGTAAGAAATGTGAAGTCCATTTGCAGGATTTCTAGGACTTACATTCTAACACTCCAAATTATACCATAGTAGTTTATTGCATGTTTGGGGTATAATAAAAGTGAAATTGTATTTTCGAGTTAAGTAAGTGAAAAAGGATAAAGCGGGATTAATAAAAAGTCAAAGTTAAGATGGTAATTTGTAAATGAGGACCCAAAGGTCATTATGTAAAAGAGTATATATGTTAATGCTTAGGAATTGGATGATTCATTTGCAAATATATGAAGTTGAAATCTCAGTGGAAAAAAATGGAAAGTTAGGCCAAAATGAGTTAAGACCAAACAGTGTGAATTTTCATTTTAGCTTTGAAGGTTAGGGTTTCCGGTGGGGAGAAGGAGAAAGAAGAGAAGAAAGAAGAAAGGGAAGTAAATGAAGCTAGTTAAAGTGTTTTAAGATCAAGGTATGGAAACTCATGCTTGGAGACTTTTGTTTGGAATATCTTTTTGTATGGAACCTATAGGTATGGAAATCCCTCTTTGTCTAAGTTGTGTAGGAAAAATCCTATTAGAAATGTTCTTGGTTGGTATAAGATGAGTTTTATGGTTTATTTTGAGTTTTGTTTAAGTTGGTTTATAAGATGAGTTTGCATGTTTCTTCGAGTTATCTCATTACAGTGTGTTGTGAAATAATCTTATTTTAAAGTTTAAGTGCGGTCATATCTATTCTTGAAAATAAATTTTCTTCATTTGGTAGATACAATCAAACTTTTATTGTTTATAGTGGCCTTGTCTGCCAAATAAATGTGATTCTTGAGCTGGTTATTTGTTTCAGCCGTTTTTATTTAGCAATAGAAAATACTCGATAACCAATTTGTTTGAAGTATGTCAGGAACTATTCTTTGAGAAATTTTTCAAGTTTTAGATTGAAGTATTTTATTGAAAAATAAAATGACAATTAGTTTTAATGGAAGTAATGACCAAAGTAGTGACCGTGTGGGAGGATTCTGATAAGGCAATTTGCGTGCGACATGGCAATTCAAATTTTAAGTGCCAAATGTATCATTTGTGATGCAATTCAGGGTTTTCTGGAGATTACAATTGACAATGACATTAACGATCTTTAACAAAAAATTTTACTTGCATTAAAAAAATTTTAAATTCCAATGCGTTAATGTATTAATGCACATTATAGTGGTCAGAATTTTTTTCAAAAATTGATTTGATTAATATTTTTGTAATTAACAAAATTTGGAAAATCATTGACTAGAAATGCTTTTAATAAAGAACTATTTGGAAAATAGTTATGTGTGTGCAAAGATCTACGAGTTTTTAACTTATGCTACAAAACTCACAATTTATTGGCTCATCCTTCTATTGTACTTATTCTTAATTGATATATTATATTGTTGTTTCTCATTAAAAGTCTCTAGATTTATTAGTCCTGATAATTTCTCATTATTCCCTTTAATTTTCCCATTTATAAAGACAACATGATAGAGAGTTGATTTTATATATAAATAAATAACTATGGAGAATGACATACCTTATCATACCTTTCATATAGCCAAAATTTCTTTTGGGTTATTCATTAGCTAAACAAAGGTGATTGAATGTAGCATCTATGAATGTAGTTTAAATGGTAAGGATAATGACCTCTCGCATTAATTTAATTCATTTGAGAACATTTTATGTGAGATCGATTATGTATGTTAATCTATTCACATGATATGTTATTCTGATGGAAAATATATTGAGATGAAACATATATCGAATATGTAAGAACAAAGTTGTTGTACCTTTGAATGTACCGAGTTGAATGCACATTTGAACAATTTAGTGATATGATATACTTGGGTAACCATTGCGATGAAACAAGGTTCAAATTGAATATAAATTGTAAGTATCCAATAAAAAGTGAAATGAAACCGACCTTTCTAATTTGGGATGGCAGATGGTGTTATGCAGATGTTGAATATGGTTAACACACAACTAGCATTGAGAGATAATTGTATAATGAAGTCGATTAAAGGTCAAGCCACAGTGAATCAATGCGGTTGGCCATATAGATTTATTGAACCTATAGAGTATAATCATTGCGAGAATTTGACTATAGTTGTGGGCTACTAAACAGCGAGTCCGAGTACGGATACTAGAGTGTATGGAGATGATGAAGACTGTGCTTATGAAGAAGCCAATGATGAATTTGATGAAGATGTTGATGATGAATCTAATGGAGACTTAGATGTTCGTGTGGACATGTATCCATCCTTCAAATTTTTAGAATAAGTTTGAAATGGCTTGAGGATATATGGCCCATGCGGCATCTTGTGATGTCGAATAACCCCGGATGTTGAGGAACCGGTAAGGTCATCCCACATGTTCATTATCACTTACCACCAACACCTCAATTTGAACATGTTGAAAACTTAGGTAATGTTATTTCAAGTGGTTGGACTCCATGGGTGCAACATACTACCGGTTATTTAAGTGGAGAATTTGTAGTTGGCTAAGTTTTTAATTCTAAATCTGATTTGCAAGAGGCTGCAAAGATTTACTCAATTAAAGCACACCAAAAGTTTGTCGTTGTTGCATCCTCAAAAAAATTGCTCGTTTTAAGATGTAGAGAAGTGAAGAATGTCGATGTCTATGGAGCTTTCGTGCCATGGTTGTTGATGCCCCAATTGGGGTCCGTTATTGACCAAGTGTTCATGGAATTCACGTAGTTTCGAGGTGACGAATCTGTAGCTGTTGTAATCAAGTTTATCGGGATCCATTATTTTAAAAATCGTAGTCTCCTTTGTTTGGGGAGTTCTACGCCCATATAATTGTATAACAATACTAACCATAACTTCATCCAAAGGTCACCAGCAAAGTAGTAATATTGCTTGCATGATGTCATCATCCATATCTCCCAATATACATCCCTTCTGGGACCCATTCATCACATTTAAATATAAATGCAAATAAAACACTTAATTCTGATTCGTAGAGTTCGATCATGACCTTCTTACCATAATTACATACCCCAGACTATTTGGAATGATAGTTCCCGAAGAATTTAGTTACAATTCTTTTATCACAGAAACTACGCACGAGTAAATATCAAGGCCACATCGACTCCTTCATAATCACGGCCTCATCGGATCGTCTCCTTGTACCTCACTATGCACGAAGAGGGTCCTGACGGGATAAACGATGCCGAGTGAGAAGAAATTCTCCTCAAAGTTGCCGCCTAAATGCACGTCTGATGACTCCTGCATATCATTACCACATTCATCACATAAAATCTGAGTCCTTCATGGAATATTTCATGTCATGAATGAGATAAGACTCCTCATGCCCATAACCAGGAGTCACAGCCGGGCTCACTCGCACACCTGAATGCCTAGTGTGAAAACTTATCATTGGTGTTTCACCCAATGCTCTTTTCTCCAACAAAATCTTTTTGTTTTTAAAACTCAAGATCCATTGGAAAATCCTTCAGTATTCATTTGATTTCATTAAATCCGTGTATTATGTATTTATTAGGACACGGATTTTTAGTTTTACAGTATGATGCTACCTTTCAATATTCTTACGATCTTTCAGTAGGGTGATCATGTCCTAACGTGAATGAATTTGGGTCTTTCACCTTGGGGATCTACCCAATGCCTTATGACACACACACACACACACACACACACACACACACACACACATATATTATATATATATATATATATATATATATATATATATATACTCTTACCATATATATATATATATATATATATATATATATATATATATATATAGCTAATGAGTCTCGATTTTGGATGTTGTCCTTCGAGCTCACCACATATTCTGAGAATGGTGAGATAACCATTACCATGCACACACACCCGACTCGGCGCGATATTTAGTGCATATGAAGTAAATATGTCATTTAAATCTGTATAATCATTATATGCACATAATGGGGGCTACGTGCAACATCTCAAATCATGGATAATTATATTTACATATAATTTTTATTCCTTTATATATCTCATGTCGATACATCAAACGAAGCATATAGTAACATGATTTTCACCTGAGCAACCAAAATATTCATTTTTCCGGCCATTACTACACATAAATCTGACTCACAAAATCAAATAACAATCAGAAAATTTAGTCGGACCACCTGGCTTGACATGTTATTGTTTCCGGCAATAACACAACAAAGCCGAAGACATGGTCCAGGGATCAAAACCAAACCTGAATACAATCGGATTTGCCGGAATAGTCCCAAAAATTTCCAATATTCAATCCCGAAATCTCATGGCCCGATCCACGGCCGATTCTGACCCGAGAACACCCATGTCATTAAATGGCCTTTAGGGTAGAAATAACTCAAGTAGGAAAATTCCCTACCTCTTGGATTTTGACGAAACTCTCTGATTTTGGTACCCACGACTAGCTCTCATTGCGTGGACTGACTTTAATTCTTGGATCGTCGAGCTTCGACCGTCGGAACACCGGGAAAATTTTCTTTTTCCTTTCTTTCCCTTTCTCCCTCTTTCTACAACGTTTTTCCTTCTCCTCTCCTCTGTCCAATTTTCCTCCTTTTTCTCCTTCTTTTCTATTTCATCCTCCCCTCTTTTGATCTTTTCCACCGAATTGGTCAAGTGGGGGAAGCTTCCCCCCACTTTCCCTCCTTGCCATATGTCTCCTTTTCCCTTTTTCTTGATTTTCTTTTCTTTTCTCTATTTTCTTTCTTCCTTTCTTATCCACTAAATTCTTTTGTTTGCTCCAACTCTCATTGCTTCTTTTCTATTTCATCCCCTCCCTGCTTT
Source organism: Tetrastigma voinierianum (assembly GCA_016808115.1). Classification (NCBI taxonomy): domain Eukaryota; kingdom Viridiplantae; phylum Streptophyta; class Magnoliopsida; order Vitales; family Vitaceae; genus Tetrastigma; species Tetrastigma voinierianum. Next base: position 106,169 of record JAEQBH010008069.1, read on the forward strand.
CTTTTCTTTCTCATTAATTTAAGTGTCATGTGTCATACTTTCCTCCCACATGGCTATCATGCCATGTGTTCATCTCAAGAGTGCCATGCCCGGCATCCTACATGAATCATGCCATGTGGCACCACTCCATGTGTCACCCGGAGCACTTGCAGTCTTGCCAGCGTGAAATTCATTATCTCGGAATCAGACGAAATTGGCCCAGGTAACTAGATTTGGCTGAGACGAATTCAATGGTGAAGTCTTGTTTCACTCATACCAGATCTAAAAAATTTCCAGATTTCCAACCAAAATTACAATTTTACCCTTTTTAAGAAAAATTGGCGAATTTTCAGTTTACAATGGTTGTGAAAGTACTACTTATTTGTTATCAACAAATATAAGATGACTTATACTATGTCCAATCCTTACTTGAACTGGGACCATCATTAATTTGACTCAAACTTGGTTGTTGTTCATATAAAGACAATAATTAAGGCACAATTCACATTGACTACGGCTGCTATTCTAGCAAGTGTGATGGAGAAATGGAGATATGAAATATCATACAAAAAGGCGTTGGATGGAAAGCACTTAGAAACTTATTTGGTGACTTTTCTCAGTCATATACAGAGCTGCCACGTTAATTCTTGGCCTTAGAGCAAGCAAATCCTAGATGTGTTGTAATTTGAAAAACATTTGACATTAATATGTCGACTCTTGAGACCAGCGCGTGTTACGGTCATTCAAGCCATCTATTGAAGGAGTTCGGACATTGTCGTCTACGTCGCAGTATTGATGGTACACATTTGTATGGAAAATATAAAGGCACGTTATTGATTGCTATGGGGTGTGACGGAAATAATCAGTTGTTTCCATTGACATTTTCTATTACAAAAGGCGATAATATTGATAGTTGGGGATGGTTCTTGGCATGTATCAGAAACAGAGTAACTCAACGGACGGGGATTTGTGTTATATCTGACAGACATCCAAGTATTGTAAGCGTGACTGACGATCCTCATCTTGGTTAGAAATTGCGCCATCCTACATCATAGGATTTGCATGAGTCATCTTGCAAGCGATTTACTTCCAACCAAAGCCCCAGATAAACTCTTGAGAAGAATTTGGGTATGCGAAACGACTTTAGCCTTGAGTACACAGCATAAATTCAATACTACGATTGGGAGAATTAATTATGAAGCACAACAATGGTTAGAGGCAATTTCTTTTCAGTTATGGGTACTTTCACATGATGGAGATCGAAGATTTGGGATAATGACAACCAACATGTCGGAGGTATTTAACAGTGTTCTTAAAGGGCTAAGTAGCTTCATTCCTTTGCATTGATACGATTGACCTTTTTAAAGCCTTAACGAGTTACTTTGTTGCGAGGGAACAAAGGTGATAATAGATTGGCATCTAATGAGCAATTCCTCCCATATTTGATGCTTTCAGTTCGAGTCGTGTTGTTAAAGTGGTCGATGGAAATTGTTCTTCTGATCACATCTGGGGTCGATTTCATGTCAGTCGAGGGTGGTGATTACGGCGCCTCAGCTTACATGACGAAATGCACGCGTATGAAGAACCTGCGATATAGTTTCCATGAAGCCATATCACTTAGAAACATGTCGACATCGATATGTTGATTTTCGTTATTTGTTGAAACACTACACTACGGTCTGCATGATACATGGCGAGCTTGTTTCATCCAATATTCGATGAAGATGAGTAGTCTCTTTATGATGGTCCTACGATTGTACCTCTTGAGTCAATAAATGCATAGGCAGTGGACGTTCTAAATCAACCCGGTTGCATAATGAAATGGACGTTAGGGAGGGGAAAACTATTATCACATGCATGTTATGCAAACAATCGAGTCTGTCGGTCTTATAAGAATAGAAATCAAGTTTGGTGATAGATGTGAAGTAACTCACTTTTTTTTTTTTTTTTTTTGTGAGGCAATTGCCTCGGGAAATTGTAGTTGCTTTGTATAACACTTATTTACGAATGTATGTGTATTTTAATGTATGTGTGTATTTTAATTCATTGTCGTTGTAATTAGTACTTGCATTAATGACTATGATACTATTTTTCCAATGTGTTTTGTTAATTATATCTGGCTGTATTTATACATTTATAGATATGGCGTTCAAAGGGCCTTCATGATGTAGATCCTTTTGATCCGTGTCTTGTATTGCAAAGGCAGACAAAGTCACACTTACTGAATCTGGTAAGTATGTATTTTATTAATTATCAATTAATACCAGGTTGCAACATGTAATTTATATATAATCAATTATAAATTTAGTTTAACAACTACCAGTAGTTTGAGAAGTGCGCTCTGCCCTCCACGGCATATAAAAGCCCGTGCATTATGTGGAGGATGGATAAACGTTCGTCATCACATTAGTCGTGTGGGATTTCATGGTATACACCGCTTGGGCCACATCATGATTGATTGGCCACTTATCACTTGTCTCGTCGAGAGATGACGGCCCGAGACACACACGTTTCATGTGCCCGTCGGAGAGATGACAATCACGTTACGGGACTAACATCATCCTTAGCCTCCATATCGACGGACCGGCCCAGGTACTAGGACATGTGTTCGATGTAAGAATGGAGGCTATCGCGAGGAGATCACTCGGTGTCACCACCCGCTAATCTTTGTGGAGGATCCGTTATCTCCATTCGGTGGTTATGTGACCAGTTATCCACCCCAACACCTGATGCAGATGAGGTCACTTTAGAGCGAAGTGCGTGTGGTTTCATCTTAGCGTTGTTGGGTTCTTGTTGCGGACAAAGGGGTATGTTTATCGTGTTTCTCCACTACTCACAGTTTGACATCACTGACCTGGATTGGGGTGGTACGATCTTGCTTTGTACATATCACGAGTTATCTTAGAGACGACTTGGATCCATAGACTTGATATTAGCGGTTTGTATTACGCCTTGTCTGGGTATGTAATATTTTTATTTTATTACATACACATTCATATACACAAGACATCATTAGGTTGCTTACTTTCTGTTTATTTTATATCCAACTATGGTCTTGGGAGAGACTTCACGTGGGGCGACTCGATTTTGGGCGACTAACAGCATATCCAGCATCACCAGTCGATCATGCCTTACATGATGAAGATGACGATGTTGATGTCGATGTCGTCGATGGAGACCTAGCTGAGGCTATTGACGATGGATTACCAATTGAGCCTACGATTGAGTTAAAGCGGGCGCTCTTCCGTGGGGGCTGTAGGTGGAAGTACGCTGTGCGGGTGTAACCCGTCGGTAATACTCCTCATGTCTCGAGATCAGCTAGATGCACAAACTCTTGATCAGGTAATGATATATGTAAAGTATATGGTTCTATAGTAATTTCATTCATATTCACATAAAAGTTTTTGACATCAAGTGTAAATGTGTAGGTCTTATAGCAGCCATACGTCGAAGAGTTGGTTGTGACTTCGGATATCTGCCCAGGTGATCGAGAAGGAATCTAACGGACGATGTCACCACTTATATATTTCGAGACTGTTGAGTTGCATCGTCTAGAGCGATTCTTGCGCCAATTTGGGCTACACTAGGAGATACCTCCATCTTACTCTAATGAGCAATAGCTACATAGAGTGGATGCACGTGAACGACACCAGAGAGATTGGGCGACGTATCATGCTCCATACATTGCCTTATGGGATACACGAGCGGGTAGGATCATCACTGCACCCCCTATGGTGGGTATTATGGACTTCCATGATCCATATATGCAGTGGTATCATCGTATTACACGACGTTTTATGACACCACCACTCCATAGGGATGATATGAGGTTCCATACTACAACTAGTACTACTCAGGTTTTGGTAAGTTAGAGTCTGTGTTTCTAAAGTGTTTTCTAAATTTGAATCAATAGATTATGTATCTATAATTCTTTGGTTGGTTCATTTATATCTCGGTCATGGTTAACATAGCTAGTCTCTCGCGTGGTGCTAGCACCGGTTTGGTGTACGACTTACATCATATTGCTAGATCAGTGTTAAACTAGATCGGAGAAGAGCATCGCATCACCGGTTACGATCATGAGGCATCTACATCACATGGACCATCCATTAGACCTTCAGTGTCATCCACTCCAATACGTATGCAGCCCATTCGAGGTAAAGGGGGAGGGAGAGTTGATCGGTAAGGTCGTGGTCGAGATGGTGGGCGAGGTCATGGTCGAGATGGTGAGGGAGGTCATGGTACTGAGTCGATGTGCACAACCGATGCCACCCGTACTTACCCATCTGGGATTCTTATACCCCACGGTTCCATCACCCCGTACCCCGGACACTTACACATTTTACCATATAGGTGTCGCGGAGCCACCCCTCCATAACAATAGATATCACCTTATCATCTACCTTTATCATCACACATTGCCTTCAGTGACACCATCATTGACCTTGTATCGAGTTGGATGTACTTCGGTTAAACGACCTTGTGTAGCTCCCGTATACGTGAGTACTTCATCCATCGACTCATTTGAGATTACAAGAGACCTATAGATCAGCTAGTTATGTATTCTGGGCGTCGTCTAAAGAGGAAATACTCAAAGGCGATAAGTCTTATGGGACTCATTGATATATGTTGATATTTGAATACAATTTTTTTATATATTTATATGATTTGGTTTATGCATGGAGGTCATAATCGAGCTTCATGCAAAATTCCATTGGATATTCCATAATTCAGTATTTTGAAATGGTAATATACACAACTAGATATAACTTGTGAAATAAAAAAAAAATGCTCCAAATAGTTTAAAATAAAACTTTCAGGTTTATTTGGAATTTCAAGCTACCTTGTGTAACGCCCCGTCTCGAGAGGATGTACAGTATATGTAACTGTAGGGACATATGTGCACTAAGTGCCATTGTAGTAATTTTGGAGATGAAATTGCGAAATGATAATTTATGAACCCGGAATGTTGTACTAGAACAAGGGTACAATTATAATTGATCAAATGGGACATGTAAGGCATAATCAAAGAAGATAGTATGCCAAAGTATAAATAGCCTGAGTTGATTTCAAATATTAGAGATCAAGGATCTATGTGTAATTAAGGCAAGATTGGAACTATAAAAAATGGGAAGACAAACCAAAATTTCGGTTTTTGTTCTCAATTTGGCTAGAGCGACTTAGTAAGGAGGGAAGAGGGGAGGAAAGAAGAGGAAGAGAGGAAGAAGAGGAAGAAGAAGGAGAAGGAGAAGAGGAGGAGCAAAAAGGTATGTTTTCATCTTGAGATCATGGGTATTTTGGATTCCTAAGTTTTAAAGTTAAATTGTTCCTTCTTTCTAGGGTTTATGGAAAAAGATCCATGACCTAGATTTGTTGAGTTACCATGGTAAAACCCAATTGGTGAAAATCAAACATGGAATCCTCTGTTGTGATTTGTGGGAATTGAGTGGACAACAGTTTGAGTGTATTTTTGCTGGTTTGGTTATATGAGGTTCAAATCACCAATTCAAGTGTTATGGAGTGGTTTGGATGAATTATGTTGATTCTTGAGGTATTATGGAATATAGAAGTTGTATGAAGAAGAAATTGGTACCCAGATGCAAAATTAGCATTTAAAATTAAAAAATTATGAAATACGATCTGGAATTTGAACAGAGGTGGTACCGGTACCCACCCAACGAAACAATAGATGCTGTCTGGAGTCTGTGATCTTAGTACCACCATATAGAGCAGGATCGAATCTGGGTACCCGAGCAGTGTCTGGTACCGAATTAATCCCAAATGCTAATTTGTGTAGTTTTGCATAGTTAAGCCCGAAATCATACACCGATCATTATAGGAACCTTACTAAATGATTAAGAGGTTCAAATAAGATTGGAACTCAATGAAAAGCGTAAGCGTCACCTGCTTAACCGCCGTGGTGATGTGTGGTGCCGTAATCTTAAGGTGTAGGCTAAAGCGAAGGCGGAAAAAATTGATAGTCGTGCTCGAGAGTTTAGTAAGCAAAGAGGTGAGTGTTCTAAACCTATTTTCAAATACTAGTGTATTATATTATAAAAACTGTTTGCTTTAGTATTTAATGATTTTGATTGTAAACCATGTTTGAAAAGCAGTAATGAGTTTAGCAAAGCAAACAGTGTTTGGTTAAGCAAATATGGCTAAAAAGCAAGCAAGCAAGCAAATGGTTTTGAGTTGTAAAACCATATTAACGCCAAACAATGGTTTGAATTATTAAACCATGTTTCAAAAGCGATAAGCAAACAAATGGTTTTGAATTATTAAAAGCCATATTTCAATGGCCAGCGAAAAGAATATTTTTCAAAAATAGTACAACTAAAATCCATTTAGTCTTAGCGGCGTCTGGTCGGAGGTATTCGAATGCGTGCGGTGGTGTTAGATATCGTTCGTGCATTTAAGTTGCTGAAGTGCGACAAACTTAGGTCATGCATCATGACATTTAAAGGAGACCGTGCTTACGTCTTGGGTATAGGGTTAACGCGTTAACTAAATTGTAGTGATGGGGGCGAATTCGATTCCGCCATATTTACGAAAAAGGTGAAGTGAAGTGTGCGGACCCTTTCTTCACTGGGTGAGGCGGACCCGGTCGGCCCGGTAGCGCGGTCGATGCCCAGGCTCCCGTGTTCACTAGGGTATAGTAAGTAGGAAATGCCTCTAGTGGTTGATGGTTGCTCTGATTTGAAAACCACCAGCGGTGCGGTTGAGCCGGGCTCCGTGTTTGTTTTTAAGTAAGCGGTTGAGCTCGGGCTCCGTTTTATTTCAAAGCGGCCCGGTTGAGCCCGAGGGCTCCGTGGTGATTTTAAAGCAAGCGGTTGGTACGGGCTCCGTTTTTATTTTAAACAGCGGTTGAAACGGGCTCGTGTTTATAAAAGTTTAGGCACCATGAAGATTTATATGAAAGTTTAAAAACTTTTAAAAGCAAAGTAAATATGAGAACCTGAAAATATCTGTAAAGGGTTTGATTTTGAGATGTTTTAAGCCAAACATTTTATAAAGCATCGCTCAGCTGATACCGTTTAGCTCATTATTTTGTATTTTAAAAGTATTTTTGAGATACGGGCATGGCCACGGGACCACAGGCCAGTTAAGGTCTCACGGCATGAGTGTTATTGTGTAATATTTGTGGAAATACTTTGGATTGTATAATGGAGGCCTTTGTGTATGTCTGTGGAGTGTAGTTGTGAAAATGTGTTGAGCAGGGCTCTTTTAAAAGAAGATTCTTTGGTTGCTAGAGTATTTGATATGGTGTAAAATTGTGTATACAGGATTTGGAACATGCCCTTATACAGCTGAGATGCTGTCGATGTTTTAGAAAATCATAAGTTGAAAAAGGAAAAATTTTTATACGAGGATTAAGTAAGCAAGACGAACGACGCGAGGAATTCCCAGTCGTTAAAGGTAGGAGTGCGAGTTTCCCGTGAATTAACAACACACCGCGCTAGCGAGAGGGGGTGGGGGTGTATCATATGAATGTGCTTGTTATAGAAAATTTTAAAATATATTTCGATTATTTCAAATAATAAACTTTAATCTTTGATTTACAAATAATTTCTTATGATAATATAGCAAATATATTTGAATCCATTAGTTCATGTAATTTATCAAATAATAAATATTTTAAATAAGTTTCAATGTAAAAAAACAATAATAATAAGGGAGTCTTGCAGCTTTAGGAATTTAAAAAATATCAAATGATGTTGTCCATAAACAGCGACAATTAAAATTTTTAAAATTGCAATTCATACTGATCGTAACGGTATTTGGTAATTTAAAAGTTCAATTGGCATTTGGCAATTTATAATTCAAATTGCCGCTGTCATCGACAACGGCATTACCGCCTTGTAATGTCTTTCGTATTCAAGCCTTTATTTTAGAGTGGTTGGTTTTATTAATTTTATCATTTTTTCAAATGAAGTATTTCAATCTAAAACTCATGTATGATACCATTCCTTTTTTCAAATTGTAAAGGTGTGAAGGAAAAGTTGAAGTTTGAACATCCAGGCTCTCTCCTACAGCATCATCATGATGGGCAATTGGCAAAACAGAGTGTTCAGAGGGAACTGGAAAGGATTTATAAGTGAGCTTCATCAACGAAGCAGCATTCAATTATCTGTTCTAGTTCATGTTCATCGATCAGTTAGAAACTTTGCTGCCGCAAAAGTTCATTCTTTGCCTCTCTCCTCTTCTCCATCATCTCTTCTTTCATTCTCCAATTGCTCAGCTTCTCTGCTCTTTCTTTCAACTGTATTTGACAAATGGAAATCACATCAGTCACTCACATGGTAAAGATGCCTTTTGTTTTGTCTGTCAACATGACAAAAAAGAAAATTAAACATTTCATGAAGGAGATTGATAATAATAATAAATTTAGGATGGATGCCACAAATCGAATAACGATTGAGATGATATATAATTTATCACCAAAATAGTTCACAAACATTTTTTTTTTTTTTTTTATCGGTAAAGAGCAGTATATAGATGAAAAACGAGCTCAAGGCTCCCAAAGAGTACACAAGAGAAGTACAAAAAGGGAGAACACAAACACACTCTCACCTATACCCTAGCCAGGTTAGAAACTCCACCAAAGAATTTAAGTTAACAACGTATATCCCAAACTTAGCCCACGACCACAAGGTAAACAAAAATGTAGATTTTATTATGGATAGAGGAAATTCTCATTCTCAATAGCCATATTCCTTTGGTTACAGTGTCGGGAATAAACGAGAGGGGGCCGTTAAGTAAAGCTATAATATCTCTTTAAGCTTTTGCCAAAAAGCAGTAGCACTTTGTAAACGTGAAATTGGCAAACCGTTAAGGAGAACACCCAATTATAGTCCATAATGGCCAAAAAAAGATTCCACAAAATAGTTCATAAACATGAACATGGTTGGTCGCTGGGTTTTGCATCAAAGCACTACTAATGTCATGGATTAAAATGTAGTGATCAAAAGAGACTTTTCTTCTACACAACAAAGAAAACATCGACCACCATCACTCTACTTGGGTTTATTAAAGTCGACACTTGGATCCCATGATGATTCCCAAACAAAAAGCCCACCTCCATAGGAACACAAGAGTCCCTTCCCCGATAATGCTCATTAGAAGCGAGGCGAGGCAAGCAGTTTATTCTACGAAGCACCATAGGAGACTTAACTAAAAACAGAAGAGAGAACAGCAATAATGCTCTCTCCTTAGAAACGAGGCTACACTTTTATTCTTTGAAGCACCCCATAAAGAGACTTAACTAAAAAATTCCAAATCATTTCTCTTTCTGAAACATCCTATCCTCCACATACCAAAAAAAAATTCATCTTCCCTTGAATTGTGAGAATGAACCTCTCAATCAAACTCCATCTCCCAATCATTTAAGGGCCTTGAGAATTGAAGATTCCAACACCCCCCTCTCCTCCACTGAAGAACCCCACACCTGCACCTCAGAAGCGTCTTTAGAGGCTGCCACAGAATCCAAAGAGAGGAAGGAAACATTTAAAAGACGTCCATGCACCACTTATCCCCTCCAAAATCTACTTCTTCTACCATTCTCCAATTCTCCACAGAGAACACGCATTTGTAATTCAAAATAGTTGCTCCCTTCCTAACATCCAAGCTCCACTTATATCAGAAAAGACAATCTTCCACTTTAT